>PXIH01S0015845.1:26560-41613 GCA_003024985.2 Euperipatoides rowelli
TGAGTATTATTTTAATTAAAATGCCAGCATAGTGGATGAAACTAAGCCTGAAAAGGGTGTCAATTTAGCATAGTAAAATCATCTCATAATCCTTTGTGCTGCAACACTCAACCTGCGTGACACCAAACTATATTGACATCTTTTTTACAGCGAAAATGCATCCCAGCGAAACACTGCTAAGTGCATCACTTTCAATAGAGGGGTTGCATAAATATGAATATCCTCAACCATCAAAAATAAATTTAACTTTCATTTTCATGCAAATCATATAGTCAAAAAATTATTTTTCGAGAGAAGAAACTTTGGATCACATTCTTTTTTCATGTGATTTTTTTACTATTAGACTTTAGTTTTCAAGTTATCCTTTTCTGCGGAGTTTCCCCTCATGTTTGTATGAATGTATTCAATTGATGGCTTCGGGGCTGGTTATTTTCTTTAAACATGATATGGAGGATTAGGTGCAGCAAAATTTTTCAAAATATGAATTTGATACCTGTGAATTTTTTAAATATATGCTTGAAGGATCAATTTGAATTTGATGTTAAATTTTTGAAATTTGATTTGTGTGTTCTGCGATGGAATAATCACATTGGTTTTTGAATTTGTAATTAGCTTATTTAGTTTGATCTATCTTTTCTATATCAAATTTATTTAATTTTGTTATTTGTTCATTTTATACAACATGTTTTATCATATTTGTTTCAATATGGTTACAATAATATCAGTATAACATTTTGTTTTTCCACGATTATTTATTTATTTATTTTTCTCTATTTTTATGATGAACTTTGTAATATGAAAATTGTAATTGAACAATTTGTTAAACACATGAGTTCAATGATCTATTGGGATTTGTATTTGTAGTGTAAAATAAAGTTTTTATGGGGTTTCCATAAATTTAAAAAATTAAATTTTCAATTATAAGAAACAATTTAAAATACTTAAATAAATATACTTTTTGATTTATATATAAGATGTTTATTATGACTATTTTAGACTATTGCTCTATAGTGATAGATTACATTAATAAAAAAAAATTGGATAGGATTTATAGAACTATCAAGAGTATGACACGGTTTATTGATGGGAATTGGCATCTATCCTTTATTGAAAGAATAAATGAGATTGATATTATATTTCCAAACCTTATGTTTCATGTTCAAAGAAATAGTGGTTAATGAAAATCATCTAAATATATTGTCTTCTTAATAGAAAATCGTCAAGGAGACATAAATATGCATTAATGATGAGATTCAGGAAAACCAGGGTAAATAATATGTCAATGCGAGAGAAGTATAAATATATGAAATAATCTACCATATGATATATTCGAGTAGGCAACTTTATATTCTTTCATCAGAAATATTTCTATTATTGATGCATGATATCGAAAGAGAATAGTATTTGATTTTAAATAGTTTTTGTAAATACTGAACTTTTAAAGGAGAAAAATGGTATTTGGATGATTAATATAAAAAATTAGTATTGAATTATTATAATCCATTATTTCATTTTTATTTTAGATTTAAATTTTTATATTTTATTTTATTATTTTTGTATATTATACATTATAAATTTTGTATTATGAACTACTTTATAATTTTTGTATTTATGCATATAGTTTCTGTATTGTACAATATTTGTTTGTTTTGTGATGTAACAAAACGACAGCTTTATACATAATAAAAAATTGAATTGAATCTATTACAATCAAGCAGAATACCATTATGCACACATTATTGAGTACATATTTAATCAGCTTGCTATGATCATATTCTGAACTTATATTTGATTTGAATTCTTTTTCAATTTATACAATAAATTCACATTTAGTATAGTATTAATTTGAAAATCATGCAAAGTTCCATTTAGCCACAATTAAGTCAATGTTAGACTAGTTGAAAGATAAACAGGAGTAGAGACCCACCCACACATATTATAAATCTTAGCATAATTAGGTATAATTCTTTCCATTGTCCTGTGTTGCTTCCCTAGTAACAAAATATGTTGTGTTTGGTACTTGTGCTATATAGGCAAATGTGACGGGAAGTCAGCACTACTCTATATGCTATATCTATTGCTCTATAGTTATAAGCCTACATGGGCACCCACAACCTACTCATATATTATAATTACATAAAAAGCATCCCGATCTTCTCCTCATTCAAATCTTTTCTCATGTAAATGCACTCTTAACACATTTAACTTATAATCAACTTTAATCTGACTTCTTAGATTCACCTACATTATTATTGTGTGTCCTCCACAGTTTACATTGGGGTCCTAGATCAAGAGCTGTGTTTAGCAATCTCATCACTTAGTCTGTTTAGGTCTCATTTATATATGTCACTCCTGAATATTCTTTTATAAGCTTATTAAAATATATATACACTAACCTCCATGCTAATTTGCAAATGTGTATATTTTTTTCTCTCTCATCATATCACTAAAAATAATTTTTTAAAAGCCTCCTTTTTTATAGTTTAATATGTCTTTAATAAATCCCTGTAGTTTTTTTCCCATTTAAAATCATTTGATTTTAAGAATTTTAAAGTATCCCAGAGAGGGTATAATTACCTAAACCGTCAATAGCATTTTCTATGTTAATTATTTCAGGGGGGTCGATAGGGGCGCTGAACGCAAGGGTATGTAAAAAGTAGGGTCTAAAGATCGACAGTTTTAAAAATCTCCTAATTAATATAATTAAAACCACTTATTTGGCTTTATAGAGAAAGGATGTAAGATTTCGGCAAAAAAAAAAAATGAAGTTTCTACCTCAACTACAAATAATTCTTTGGACGATTTTCTATTTATGTTCCTACCAGCATTGTACTCTATCAAGTGCAGCCAGAGAGGTAGCGAATGGCTAGCCTGCTTATGAATCTTTCTCGGTCTAGCCTTATTGATTGTGATCCAAAGCTGATTGGGTGTCTAAAGAATATTTTCATTTGTTGTATGAACTTTTACATATTGATTTACATACATTGCTAGATAAGAATTGCGCTCTACATCACTTACTTGCTCAAGGACATAAAATTGAACATTTAAAATTTTCAAGCTGAACGCCAAATAAGTAATAATTTTACAATTACCTAGGTGTAATGATTGTTATTGATCAAAAATATACCTATTAATGAACATTTCCAAGCATTTAAATTGTTAAAAATATAGGCATATTTTTTGTAATCGTATATTCAATAGGCTACGTTAGTATGACATTTTTGAAGGGGTCAAAGGGTATGGTCAACCTTTGACAGATATCTCCTTACAGTTATAGTAAATCAACAGTTTAAAGGTTAAATGATGTATGAAAATATTCTTTAGACATCCAATGAAATTTGGATCACAATCAACAAGGCTATATCGAGACAGATTCATAAGCAGGCTAGCCATTCGTTACCTTTCTGGCTGCACTTGATAGAATACAATGCCGGTAGGAACGTAAATAGAATATCGTCCATAGAATTATTTGTAGTTGAGTTAGAAACTTCATTTTTTTTGCTCTAATCTTACTTTTTTTCTCTACAAAGCCAAATGAGTGGTTTAATTCTATTAATCAGGAGATTTTTAAAACTACCGATCTTTAGACCCTACTTTTTATATACCCTTGCGTTCAGCCCTCTTATCGACCCCCCTGAAATAATTAACATATAAAATGCTATTGACGGTTTAGGTAATATAACCTCTCTGGAATTCTTTAAAATTCTTAATATTAAACGATTTTAAATGAAAAAAAAACTACAGGGTTTATTAAAGACATATTAAACAATAAATAAAAAATAGGAGACTTTTAAAAAATTTATTTTTAGTGATATGATGAGAGAGAAAAAAATATATACATTCGCGTAAATTAGCGTGGAGGTTAGTGTGTATATATATATATATATATATATATATATATATATATATATATATTTAAACTGATCATTGATTATTATTATTTAATAATTCAATTTAAGCGTACAAATGAGTTGTGACTAATTTCACCCATGTTTTTCAGATCTACACAGAATATTTATGTCTTTTCATCCCATAGACATTGATTCTTTATAGCTCGTCTTCTATGCCATGGCCTCCTTAAGAAAAGAAGACATCTCCTTCCTCAGTGTCCCATTAAAGTTCAACCAATAAGCTTAGAAGTTATCCATTTCCTATAGATTACCTATTAGGTTTTGTTCATTTGTAACAAAGGCCACAATCCTACACAATAGTTCCCATCACTATAGACATACTAATTTATATATCTGAGCTGTTGTTAAATATCACATAATGTTAAAAGTCATTAATGTATTGCAGTGTCTTTTAAATTTTATTTTTGTTGCCAAGTTCTTCTTTAAAATTATTATTTTGCAAATTAAGTGACTTAATTTAAACATTCTTAATTAGCACTTAACAGCTTGAAAAGTACTCTTTGAAATTGATTTTTTTTTTCATTGTAGATTCACAAATTAATGTGTGAATCATCCATTTTATATTCTAATTAAATCAATATTTACATTATCTAAATGTAAACATTTTAATTAAAGTAATTAACAAACTTAAAAGAATTGACAAAATAAGAAATGGAAAAAAAAAACCCAAGTAAATATTTTTTATAAGGATTCACAACTAAAAATTTAAACTTGTAAAATTTGACATATTTTTAATAAATCTAATATACAAAGCAACAAGTTTGTTTGTAAATATGTTTGTTATCATTGAGAAGTCATGATCTTGGAGACAATTGGTAGTATTTTAAATAAAAAAAATTGGCATGTGGGTAGGTTGCACAATGTAGACAATGAAAATAGACTTTTTGATTTTTGATGGTTGAGTGAAGTATTTAGCATATTTCCATCTCTGGCACAAACTTGAAATTTGGCATATGGGTAGACTGCATAGTGTAGACAATGCAAATAGGTTTTTTGATTTTTGGGATGGGGTGATGGGTGGGGAATGACCCTGAAGTTTTTAGCATACTTCCCAACATGGCACAAACTGGAATGACCCTTAAGTTTTTAGCATACTTCCCAACATGGCACAAACTTGAAATTTGGTATATGGTTAGGTTGCATAGTGTAGACAATGAAAATAGACTTTTGGATTTTTTTNAGAAAACCCCCGGTCCTGGGAAATGCAGATTACTTCATGTTCTACTTTAGCTAAGCAATAAGTATAATTTAGATTAAATATAAATTTGTTATTTATTGTCTATTTAGTTATTATTAATACCATATTTCTTCTATAGGCTAGCTATTCTAACATTGCTTTTAATAAATTGGCTATGTTACTCTGGTGACGTCAGATTAGTCTGAATATAGCGACACAACCAGTATTGAAAACATTACTATTTAAAAGGGAGAAGCTTAAAATACAAGCATATAGCTTTCAGATGTAACATTTTCCTTCAGAATATTAGAACGATGATCTCTAACCTTAACCGTACACACACTGACCTAACTCAAAAATGAATATAATAGAAAATTAAAGGATCTCTAACCTTAACCGTACCCTAGCCCTAACTCCAACATAAATATTAAAACATATAAAAAAATAAGTAATAAATAAAATAACACACTTGACCACAGATATAATGCAAGTCAACCTATGATTGGCTATTTTCAGGCTGTTAGACAATGTTACATCTGAGATCCAGACATTTTATATAAAATGTATTTTGATTAATATTATTCTAAATAACTTTTTTTTAAACAAGTAGAATCATTTTGTTTAGTCATTATATCTCAAATTAAATAATTAAAAAAAATATTTAAATCCTTTGTGTGTCATCTTTTAGCAACAATTACAATGACATGCCACCCTTTTCACTATATCAAATCACTGGGCTGAAGAGGTTTTTTTTTTTGTAATATATAGACTTAAAAGATTGGGTCTATCTCACCACTCCCTTACTATGATATACACATACTTTATTAGACCAGTCCTAGAGTACAATTTAGTAGTGTGGTCGGAATCACTTACCATACAACTCAAAAGGGACCTGGAAAATGTTCATAAAAGAATTGTTAAAATAATACTAGGTGACAGGTCCATTGGATACAGAGACACTTTGACTCAGCTGAATTTGGATTCATTGGAAAAGAGAAGGAATGAGATTATTGTAAATTATGCGCATAAATTTCTTGAGCAATACCCACAGTTTCTACCTGTAAAAAGAATTGAGCAATCTAATCACAACAATAGAAGCTCAAATTTACACTACATACCATACATGAGAACCCAAAGATTTGCCAAATCTTCTATACCGATAATGTTATCTAAACTAAATGATTCAATTTGTAAATAGTTTTTAGTTTTGTTTATATTGTAATCTTATTATATCCATAACAATTTATATTGTAATAAATAATGTAAATAGATCTCACATCTTTCGAGGCCAGAGATCTGTAATCTAATTCTATGATAGCATGTTGTATCATATACTGTATAATATAATAATGTAAAAACCCTAGTATAATTTCATCTTTGAAATTGTAATGGAAATCCATTTGACTTTCTGCATGACAGTCTATTAGTTCATACAGTCTTTTTGTGTATAAGTACAACATGCACAATGTTGTAAAAAACACCATAATCTGTAGCTGGTAAAAATCACACCTCTTACAAATCTGGCTTGGGACATTTGGGGTTGATTTCACTGCAATCATGAAGAGACCACCTTATGATTGAATTTGCTAACTCTTTTCTTAATTATTTACCTAATTTATTGACTTCTACCTTTTTTAATGCAACTGGAAGAAATACTAGAACAGTGGTAAATGCAATATCTCTTATAGTAAAACTAGTAGATATGCCAATTCTCCAATCATTTTAATGTTAAAAATGTTAAATAATCTAAAACCTTAGACCTATATTTTGTATAATTAAAGATATATGTGTTATTTATTTTATTTTTAAATATCCAATTTATACTTTTATGTATAAATAAATATACACTAAATAAATAAATATACTTTTATGTAATATTTTCTACATCGTATCAAGGGTTAAGAAAATAATTTTATCTAATGTATCATTAACTATGATAATAAACGTAATAATAATATACAAATGTACAATTCTGACATTGCATAACAGAACAATAAAATCTGTTGAGGTAGTGATGTAAGTGTTAACAAAATATCAAAAATGACAACCAAATAAGATTAACATATAAATATTTTAGTTTAAAATTATCTTGCATACTGTACTAATAACTTATTGATGATTTTAAATAGAAATATGATTTAGCTACACATTTTTTTTTTAAAGAGCTTTTTTATTCTTTTGTCACATCTTCATAAATTTATATTAGATTATTAGCTGTATTAATCAAGGTTCAGCTTATAAAATTCTGGGAAAATTTGATATTATTTAAATAAAAAAATAATAGTTTGAAATTTATTCCATTTAATAGATGGATTATAAAATTTATAGTTAGGCATTTTTTTTCTTTTTCTGAATTTTTTATTTTATTAAAACTTTGGAAATTCATTTAACAAAACTTATGAGAATTAATTATAATTCTACGAACTATAATAGCATTTGATTGGAAATACAGTATAATAATAATCATTGTCATCATCATCGTCATCATCATGAATCATCACATGGATCATCATCATTGATCATCATCATGGATCATCATCATGGATCATTATCATGGATCATCATGATGGATCATGATGGATCATCATGATGGATCATCATCATGGATCCTCATCATGGATCCTCATCATGGATCATCATCACCACCTCCACCTCCACCACCACCACCACCATCATCATCATCATCCTAATAATAATAAGTGGATGGGTCCTTCACTCCTAAAGTGCTCCTCTAGGACCCATGTCAAAATTAGTAATTAAAAAATTAATAACAAACAATTAAAAAAATTTAATAGAAAAAAAATCAACAAATTAAAAATCTACAGCATCTAACCAATATACATAAAACAATCACGGGAAGAATTCAGTTTTGTGTTCCACCGCCATTTTCAAAATGGCCACCATACCAGATGTAAATTACTGATAAATAGATTCATTCTTAATTTAAACATATTGAATAGTTATTAAAAATTTATTTTCAATAACAAATCAATACTTAGAAATTAAAGAATGCATGTATTAATAGAATACACACATTCTTCAAAAAATGAAAATATTATTGTAAATAAAAATTATCAATAACCATTCAATAATTTAAAATCAAGAATAAATCTATTATCAGTAATTTACATACAGTATGCAATGGACAAAACTACAATTTAGAAATAACTCTTTTTTTAATAGATTTAAGATTGCAATAGATAACTTACCTTAACCCTTGCCCTGAACCCTAACTCCAACTACGTGTGGAATACACTTATAGTATGTGTGAAATACACTTCATGCAAAAATAGAAACTTTTATATAACTATGACCTAAATTTGTCATTTTTCATGAAAATATTGCTAAATATCCAAATTATAAACATCTTGCTAATCCTAACTTTGAATGGTATAAGTCATACATTTTATTTCAAAATCAAAAATAAATCTATTACCTGTAATTTACATCTACAATGGACAAAACTACAAGTTATAAATACCTATTTTCTTTAATAATTTTAAAATTGCAGTAGAGAACTAACCCTAACCCTTTTCCTGAACCCTAACTCCAACTACGTGTGAAATACACTTAGGTGTGAAATACACTTCGTGCAAAATAGCCTAAACCAAGTCCCGTGCTGGATACTCAGACACTTGTACAAAAAACTGTTTTTAAACACTTAAAAATAAAAAATAGGCATTTTTGAAAGAATATTATTAATTAATTACAATCCTAACCTAAATATTAAACTAAACTCTAACTGTAAAATAAATAAATCCTAATTAAAAAATGAAATCAAATGACAAAACTTACCTACATCATCCCAAAACTATCATCCATTTTAAAATAGCCAGTACTGAAATAAAACAATATACGCATGTTCAAATCAATCATGTGTTAATGAAATACAATGTGAACCAAACCTGGCTACTCCTTAACGTCAAAATCAGACAAATATATACACTGAAATCAACATCCAAAATATCGACAAATTAAGTCTGGTATGGTGGCCATTTTGAAATTTCGGCGGAAGACAAAACTGAATTGTTTCCACAATCACAAACAAATTTGAATAATCCCCTTACAATATTGAATTATATTCACTTCATTTTCCATCACTTTTGTTTTTATTCATCTTAATATATTTCTTCTTCATTCCATCTTTTTATGTCCCCTTTTCCTCTTTTATTATACCTTTTTTTTAAAATACAAGAGGAACTTTTGTTTGAACGCTATTAAGCTATTGGATTTTTTTCCATATTCTGGGGCCATATCTGGAATATGCCTTTGAGCCCATGACAGTTCTGAAGGGTAAGATTTTTAATCCCTGACCAGTATGTGTTTTTAGTTCTTGATTAGTTTTAAATGTGAATTCTTATCTATTTTTTTGTTTATTAAATAACATTACTTGTATATCTTTCATAAAAATGATGAGGAGTATAATATTGTTATCAAGGCTTACTCATCATTTCAGTACTTATAAGAACTGACAGTATGGTATTGAACTATCCAGTCCTGCAAATTAAAACTTATTTAATTCTAAATAGATGGTTTTACAAATTGGCTATGTCAATAGAAAAATGTAATTTACCATTATATAATGTTTTTTTTTTCAATATGGAAATAAATACATCACAAAAGCTTAGAAACAAAAAAACTAATTATCTATATTAATTGATATCTATAAATTTGTTGCTATAACAGTTGACAGATACAAATGTCAGAATAATGTAACATCAAAACATAAATTGTTTAATTCATTTTTTGTTATTAATTTAGGTTATGTAAATACAGAGTTCATTCTTATTTGGGTTTATTCTTCTTGTGGGATCATTTCCTTTTTGTTTTAATAGAAACACAATATTGCTTTTCTTTTATGTGCAAATTTTCATGTCCCTCCCTTTTAGACGTACACGATTAGTCAGCCAGCATGATTTAATTCCATTTTCCGGTTATTGATCCACAATTTATTTGACATTTTGTGGAAATCATTCTCTTTGTCTTTTCTGCTTTATCTCCAAAATTAGTCCATTGCCTACAAGATATTCTGGAAAATAAAAGCTATCTTGTTTTATCTCCAAATTGTTCAAAGTGATTTATAATTTTTCATCCAAAGTAAGTTTCAAAATGTGAGGACCATTAATGATGACTTCAATTAATTTTTCATTTGAAAGACCTAAGAATATTTACACATATATTTGAAAAAAAAAAAACAATGTCCTTGTCTATAGCCTTAAAAATTGCTTCATTAAACCCAATTTTATATGTGGTGAGGTGGGGGTAGGGGTAAAATTTCCTAATGAGTCAACCGGATTTTTACAAATGATGTTTTAGAACCTGATAAAATATGAACTCTAGATTAACATTACTTCTTTATCCAATGCTGAGATTTTGCTCTGTTATCTTATAGTCACACAAATGCATGAAAATTTTATGAGATCAGCTTGTAAACACAAACAACATAAACTAACATTTATTTCTCAAAAAAAAAAAAAAAACTGATAAACATTTCCCCTGTATTTAACCGTAGAAAAGAAAGATTTGAGATTTTCATTTTTCTTCAAAGTACTCAGCAGAGACAACAAGTGAAAACAAGTTGATGATGTGATACAGGATATTTTTTAACTTGCTTTGGAAGAATAATATTATGAACAACATCCACTCATTTTGGGTCACAATTGCAGTGTATAGTTTACATATTATTAATTACGATATATTGCTACAATAAGCCAATGATACTTATTCAAAAAAATTTGCCATTATTGTTTCATATGCTTTCGGTACCAGTAAAATTATTGTCAGAAAATAAATATGGTTTAGAAATAAAGTTCCAACTCTAAGCAAAATCTTTAAGAAGCTCCAAATATATACCAAATCATGTATTTAACTTTGAATGACAAATTGGGTTTATGAGATATTTCAGGTTAAAACTCTGTGCCATCTTTTCAATTACCACAAGTTCAGAATCTAATAAAAGAAGATCAAAAATATTTAAAAGGGAAGATACAAATGCAATTCATCCATGAACAATAAGTGTTGTAGTGAATTTAAGATTTGGTAAAAGAAATGTCCATTTTATTTTTGTTATTATAGCCTTACATATTACATTAGCAAAAATAGCATCATCTCCGTAATTTTTGTCTCATGCCAAATCATTGTAATTCTGAATGATAAATTAACTTTTTTTTATTAATCTATTGCTTGAGTTGTTCAACACAAATTGTGCAAACTTTATGCAGATCCCAAGGCTTGTTTTCTGTTCATAGTTTCATCCGGAAGAATACATGGTATGTTCTTTAATGAAGTGTGTAATATTGTGCCTTGATTTCTTCAGAAAAAAATACTACAAAGATAACATAAAATATATTCAAACATATTCAGATTGCTAAATTAAAAGATAAAACTAGCCAGAAAAGTAACTGTGCACACAAAATCAGTAACAAATATTGTCACCAAGCACCCACTATCATAAAATTATACTTCTCTAGGACAAATAATTTTTTTATATGATTCAATGCATTTCTCATATTTTTAGATCAATAAAGAACATGAAGGTATAATCACCATTGTTAGTTGCTACCAAACGTTTTTCTAGCAAGTTATTTACCAGTTTTGTGTATTAATGCTAATAAAACATTAGTGTCAAGTCAAAACGTTAAAAAAAAAAAAGGTGAATTTTGTAGTCATATATAATTTCCATTTAGTCATTTTTTATAGTTATATTTTTTAAATAAAAAGTTAAAATTATTCACCCAGTAGTCTACATAACTTCTTATGTTGTTCTCTTTCGTTAATTTATTTGTTTTACTTCCTTTCTGATACGAAATACCAAATTAGTTATAAAAAAAAAAAAAATCCAGACCTATTTAATCATAATCTATTAAATAGTTTATTTATTATTATTGAATGTTTAAATTAAATAAATTAATTAAATACATAAATAAAACAATAGCTCAAAAATAAAACAGTAATAACTGTAACTACATTGGACACATCTAAATATTGACATGAACTAATCTGATAAAAACTATTCAGATTTTTAAACCAAAATACCAGTATTTTTTCTATAAATATAAAGGAACATAAGTATGATATATGAAAAAAAGAAAAAAAAAAAAGAATTACATTATATGCAGAAATTCATAATATTTTTAGAACATTTATTTTTAAGATTAGGATTTTTTTTTAATCTAATAAAATTAGTTTATGTGGCTGTAATTTTCCAAGAATTTATTTGAATTGTTTTTGCCCTAACTTCATTGTTTTTTAATAAAATGAATCAACAAAAGTTTGGTGACATTAAAAAAAATCACTTTAATAGAATTTGTTAGTCTAAGCTCATAAATTGTCTACAAAATAAACTGCACCAAAATTAAAAAAAAAAAAAA
Source organism: Euperipatoides rowelli (assembly GCA_003024985.2). Classification (NCBI taxonomy): domain Eukaryota; kingdom Metazoa; phylum Onychophora; class Udeonychophora; order Euonychophora; family Peripatopsidae; genus Euperipatoides; species Euperipatoides rowelli. Next base: position 39,019 of record PXIH01S0015845.1, read on the forward strand.
AAATAATAATTGTGGGAGGACTTTTAATTTACTCCTCCCCACTTCTTATTGATGTTCACGTCTTGCACCATGCCTAGAACTCTCAGAAAGCAAGTCTCCCCTAAATTTATCTTAACATCTCTCCCTTTCAGTCAGTTAGAGCTTAACAGGTCTACATGTGTGAACAGTTTGTGTTCAAGTTGTATTGCCAAATATAGATATTTAAAAATAATTTTTCTGTTTAGCGTCGATGGGATCAAATTTATAATGGGGTATTTGAATAAAGTGTCAAAAAATTGCAAGTCTCAGAAATGGTATTAAAAAAACATGACTATGATTATGGAAAAATTGTTTAGACTAGAAGACTCATAATTCATAATAAATGTAAAAATAACAAATAAAAAATATATTATTACAAAATCAAAGGGGTATTAAAATATATATTAGATTAAATGAAATAAAAATTCTAAAAATGATATTTGATAGAATAAAAATGATATGAATCCTAGTTTACTTAAAGTCTAACTAATAATAGTAACTCATTACAATTTGACCCTTTAAGCCAGAGGTTCACAAACTTTTTTGATTCTCAGCCTCTTTGCTAAATCTAGGTTTTCCCAATGCACCATGTCAAATTGTAACAAGTACACCAAATTCCAAACAACTGTTATCATATTTTTCATATTTATGCTTCATAATCTTGCCACTATTTGATGGTGTGCCCTTTTTATATCCACTTTCACAACGTCTATTACTGTTCAGTAAAATCTGATTCATTTTTAAAAATATATATGAGAAGAAATACTTGAAAAACTTCACTTGACTTAATCTCAACAATATTTAGTTGATACAATCTCCGAAAACTAATTCAACACTAAAGGTGGAATTTCTTTGCACAAGCGACCGTGTGAAACCGACAACTATTTATATACAAACACAAAGTACCCAGAATGTTTGAGAAACTACCAAAACAATCTAGAAACTTAATTATTGTAGAGTGCCATCTAGTAATCATTGTAGAAACTTCTGCAAACAGTTATTACTAAGTTATTGGTTTGCACCAGGTCCGCTAGATGTTGCGTCCTATCAGATTAAATTGAATATGGAAATAAAATTATGAAAATTTTGTAATATTTTAAGGTGACCCTGTGGGAAGCTGCAGGACGCCACGGTGCACACTTTTGGAACCTCTGTTTTAGGAAATTCATTCTTATTACAAATTATATACAGGGCAATGATGTCAATATTGTCACTCAATAACTATCAGTATGGTGTATTTACTTTAGGAGAGCGGAAGATGTCTCAAAATAACACTATATCTCAAGCTGCTAAAGTGATAATCTTTTCTCTGTCAATTCCTAATTAATAAATTGGCATTTAATTTGCATCTAAATATTCTGCTTTGCTTTTCTTTTTATATAAAAAAAGTAAAAACAAAACCAAACAAATACATTTATTTAATAGGCTCACATTAAAAAAAAATCCATACAAATCTAATTAAAAATAATCACAAACCAAAATCAATACTTCTTAATGATGTGATATGGTTGATAAACTTAATCTTCTGTAAACTAAGAAACTGTTTTGTTTCAGTTTGTTCAAATAACTTCAAAGGAATTTGATTAATTTCAGACTTTTTATTTGACCATTCACTAGACATCGATCATGTTTAACAAGCAATAGTAGGCTAACCAATGAAAAATAGGGATTGATTCTGGAGAATGAAACGTAAAAAGAAGGCCTTTTTAAAATGGTGAAATAAACCTTAAAAAATGGAGATATCCTAGTTTTCTTTGAGTTAGATCTCTTTTGGTGCTAAAAGTGACAAAAAGGTGGTTCAAATATTGATTTTTTTTTTCTTAAAAAAAAAAAAGACCTTTCTTAGAAAAGAATTTCCTTTACATCATCTTCTAAAGACAGTTTTGCCTTTGGGAAGGCAAATCTTTATTGAAATCATGTCAAGTAACTGAGGGAAAATTTCAAATTTGAGAAATGTTATCATTGATCAGGTGAATATGACTTCACATTCTAAGATTCTTTAAAAGAGAATACTAAAAGATTCCTATTAATATGTTATTTATATTCTAAAACATTTTATAAATCTTACGTGATGCAGTATTAAAATCAATATAATAGATTTTTATGAAGTTATTTCTTCACCAATATTAAATATATTTTCTAGATGTTAAAATTAAAAATAATTATGTAGGGGAAGTGGGGGGAAAACCGAGCATCAAGGTAAAACCGTGCATCAAATATATCATTTTACATGATATAATTAATAAATATGTCTAGTACTCCCCTGTTCTGGTTGCAATATGTAACAATAATTGATATAAAGAATCTTGAAAATTATTTTATAAATGTGCAAGAGTGGAAAAATTGTTATTTTTTGGCTTAAGAAAATATGAGAATAAGCTATTTTTTTTTCAATATTTTTTAGTCAAATATATTCTTAAACGGTAGTGTTTAGAAAATGGTTTCATATATAGTTTACTTCATTGAGATAAAAGATTTGACTTCTACATATAAATTAATATTCAAAACATGAACAGGGGTAAAACCGTGTTCACGAATAGGGTAATACCGTGGTCTGACCCTATTATTATTATTATT
>PXIH01S0015851.1:1793-15539 GCA_003024985.2 Euperipatoides rowelli
ATTAATCAAATAGCTTTGGTACTGTATCTAGCTTAACAACTTTTCAGAAAATAAACAAATTGTATGTACCGTACAGTAAGTATTTAAAAAAATGGGGCATGTAAATTTGAAATGGGGCATGTTGACATCTTAATCAACATGCCCTGCGGGCATGTTCTTTTTTGTGCACTATTTCGAGCCCTGGTACACGTGTATCTGACAAATACACCGCGACTATTCATGTAACTTTTTGACCGCGATGACTGCAGGGTTAAATGGAGAAGTCATTCATTCTTCAATCTCTATTAAAAAAGACTGCTAATTGAAAGGGTTACTTTTTTTTATTATTGATTAGATTTTAGGGTGTTCTAAAGACCCTTACAAGAAACAGTTGTAGCTTAGACAAGGGCCTAGTAAACACTCTTTTTAATATCTTAATGAAATTGTAGCCTAATTGAATATTTTATTAATTGGGATTGATCATTCCATTCTTTTTGAAAAAGATCATAACTTATCCTTACCCTGTTGATACAAAAGAGCACAAACCCTAAATCCAACCCGAACCAAAGTGTGAAATATGGATGGGAGCTTAATAGTTGTTAATTATTAGAGGGGTTAAAGCGCTCTTAGCAGTTGGTGAAGTTTACAATACGGTTGGAGAAGTTAGCCTTTTTACAATCCAGGCTGAAGTTTGCTAGCCTTTTCGTTGTCAAATACTTTTCATTGCAATAGGGCTGAAATTTAGCCGTATTATAAAAAAAGGTGTTATTCTTCTAGAAGTTTTTTTCTACAAAATAGCATCATTTCATAATAATTCTAGACTTTTTACAAAATGGTTAATTATATAAAAAGTCTGCAACATAGGCCTAATACTTTTAATCTGATATTTTTTTTAAAATGGTGCTTTTAAAGTCATCTAACTTATTAACTTTCACCTGTATTAGTTAGATTAACAAATTATAAACAAACACATGTATCATTTAGAAATGCTTGTTATAAACTGATGTACATCATCTTGTTGTGATTCCAATATCTGTACCTGCCCTGATACTTGATTAAAACTTTTCATTCCAATCCTTCTCACTCATTTTTTTATACTGTCTTTTTTTTTTTTAATAACAGACTACAAAATATAAGCGTGATTTTCAAAGGATCTGAAAATAGCTAATAGCATTTTACAAACAAGTCAGTTACAGGAGAGGTGTTTCCATTGAATACATTCACAGACAACCAAATTATCAAAATAACATGTTGCCCAATTTTGATTATATCTTTTAAATGAAAACTCTGACCTAAGATGCCGAAAATGGCGCCACAGGATCAGATTCTGGTTTAAAATGTAATCCATTTTTCCTTCTATCTTTAAATAATTTGCCCACAACCATTATTTTTCAGAAATGTACTTTTTTTATGTACTTACATAAGGTATATATTATATTTATATAAATCTTAGTAGGTGTTTTATTGTCTGCTAAAATTATATCCTCTCTCTGGCCTTTCAAAATGGACTGATAGTATAGGAGGATGCAAAAAACTGTCAAAGATGAAGTCATTAATTTAGATGTGTCATAAGATATATTGATAATCTTTTATAATTTGTTGTTTCCCCCAACAGCCTTTGACCATTAGTTCAATCTAATTTATTATGTTTTCTAATTTATAACATTTTTCTTGTTTTGTTTTTATTCAACTAATTGAATTGCATGCTAAAATTATAATTTTAAAAAATTATTTGTATTTTTTTTTAACTGTTAAAAGAAATTACCTTTTAATTTTATTGTGTATGTTTTTTTGCCCCCATTTATTCTGCTTTAGTTTATTTCTGTAAAGCATAATAGACGCAAAGCCCAATTATAGGGTGTACGGTGTCTGGGTGTATTTGATGGGTGGAACCAAAGTATAAACTTGTAAAATAAAATTTAGCTGTGCCATGAAGTTCCAAAGATTGAAATGCTTATCTATAATATCTACTTGTACTGTATATTAAAGAAATTATCTTTTTCTTTCTTTCTTTTTTTTTTTTGCCTTTTGTTAACTCCAACATAAAAGGTTTGATATCATAATCAAGTTCAAATTTACTTTTTGAAAGTTAAATATAATTAAAAGGCTTGAGGCAAAAAAAATAAAACACGATAAACATTATATTTTCATGAAATAGTATACAATATTCTACCATATAATATATATTATATTTGAATATATATATTTTAACAATATGAGCACTTAAAAATATCATAAAACTATTGTTTAAATTTAGTGTTTATAAAATTACTCTACAGTATTATAATTCTAGATTCTTTGCCTTTCCTGTTTATTATAGATGTCAGGATTTTGATATCATTTTTTTAAATAAGGGATTTTGCACCCTAAAAATATATTTTATTATACTTAATATTTAAAGATTTACAGTAATAATTTATGTTTAAAATCAAATTAATAAAATTTGCAAAATTGAAATATATTGGTGTTATAGGCTACATACAATTTAAACTGACAGGTTATATTTTTAAAGTTTTGTACATGTTAAATATTATTTGATTCTTTGGTTAATGGTTTGCTTATTCCAGATTTCAAAAAAAATTTGTCAGCTTTCAAAAATATCATCGCAATTGTATTCTATGTTTACTTTTCTTTTTTTTCTTTCTATAAATTTACATGTTTCCATTATAACACCATCTAATGTCCTAGATTTCTTAACTTCCAAACTGCTAAAAATACTATGAAGGTACTGTAAATTTTATTATTTTATAATTGTTGATCAAATAACCTCATAAAATCACCTCGATTGGAGCAGTGGCTTGGCATGACTTTTTGGTACCATGGGCGGCGGAGTGGAACTTTCTCATTTCATGCCCCGCCCCCTATTAAAAATGGTCTATGTACTAATTTCAAAGTAAAATTCATTTTTTAGATATTTGGAGAACGCTTTTTACTGTTAACAGTAAAATTTTCTAAACATTTTAACAATAGCAATGTTTGTAAATTTGGAATAAAACTTCAATTATTGTAACTTTTGGTGAAAATAAAATAAAAATCCGACTCAAATAGGTAAATACGTAGAAAGTTCAAAGTCTTACATGCGGAGGAGGTGACCCTTGAATACCTTGACACCCCCTCACAGCAGTAACTGCTATCACACATTTTCTTATGTTGAGTACACCTGGTTGTGTGTCCCCAATTTAAATATAAATGTGTAACATCTGAAACTAATATGTTAAATCAAACAAGTAACTACTTCTTTAAATATACCTTACATTAAACATATGTTTCACAAATGTATAATCACTTGTTATTTTTTTTATTTTATCCCATTTAACATGACACATATGGCACCCATCCCCCTGTGGTGGTACTTGGGGCAGACTCCCTTCCCTGCTAGTCACTGGATTGGAGCCAGTGATATCAAATTTATTTATTTTGCTTAGGATTTCCCTGGCATTTTTCAACATTCTACACTCAAATAATAAATGGCATATTGACTCAGATCATTGCAAACGGAGCATTTATTTTCAATTTCAAATTTAAATATGGATCTCAAAGTATCTTGTAGGTAGAGCACAATGGCATAGTTTATAAGCAAAATTTTAATTTCTGGTCTAGAAAATGACCTTGAGAAATCCTTCATGATTGAATCCACAAATCAAGCTTCATTTCACCCCACCCTGAATCTGGTTATAAGATCTGCTTTTAAGTTTTTCTGTTTTTTAACCCTTTCCACTCCGATTATTTCAATATATGGTTTAGTTATACTCCAAATGTTTTTTTACCTGATTGCATTCTTTTAAATCCCATGATTTTAGTTTTAGTTTTTTTTAAAAAAAAAAAAAAAAAAACATTTGGTATGATTAAAAACAAATATATTTTAGTCCTTTTGAATGTAAATTTTACTAATTTGAAGCATATTTAGGCTAACAATGTAACAATGATTGTTAAATTGCAAAGAAAAAAATGTTGATTTTTAATCGACAGTGGAGTGGAAGAGAAATTTTTATAATGGCGATATATTGTCGACATTTGAGTGGAAAGGGTTAATGTTAATTTATTATATATATATATATTTTAGATTTTAAATTAGAAACCCATAAATAAAAATAAAGTATATAATGCTGGAAAGTCAAACCAATAAAGCCAAGGGTGTCCGCAGAACAAAATTCAGGGAGAGAGAGAGAAAAAAAAAAAAAAATTTCTAAAGTTTTTTTCACTATTAGTTTTCAAGTGGATTTTCATAATTTTCTACCAAACTTCTCCTTAATGTTCATTTATATATTGACGCAATACTGTCCATTGGGTCAAAACGGATAGCTTTCTGTAAAGATCATGACACTGCTGTAGCAGGTATGCTCAATTAATAGACAAACTACCATCCATCATTGTCCATAATTATTGAAAAAAAATCAAACTTTTTCTTGGATCAATCCGTTTGTTCTCCGTCTGGTTTGCCATTGGATCAATGATATCTTTGGCTCTATAAGTAGAGTAGGCACACCGTTCTTATCATGATTTAGTTTGACAACAGTGCCTTTGAAAATGAATTTTCGTAAAGTAGTAAATAGAGTAAAATAAAATATTTTACACAATACTAGACGTTTATTGTAATTCATTTTGATGCTTAAAACTAAAAACCATAACTGTTGCAATTAAGGGGAAAATGTTAGGCTATTGTATAGAGCGATTTCATTGATTACGGATACAACCCTCCAGGAAAGTAAGAACTCATTTAGAGATATGTAAGAGATGGATTAAAAGGGATCAGAGATCTGTTCCATAAAAGTATAAACAAGCCTTTGTTCTTAAGTATTATTATTATCATTTATACATTTATTTCCGTACAACATCACGTGTGGAAGAGTCTTCATTTATACATGAACCAAGGCTTATACATCAACCAACTTAAAACCCTAGCCCTTTCGGAGATGGGTTTTAATTACATTTACTCTATGATTATTAGCATAAACACAAAACTAATTATATCTATAATATACATAAAATAACAATACTACTTAAATAAATTATTTTCATTATTTCCCCTTCTGATCACCACAGGTATCGTCGATCTTCTATACCTCTCTGTTCTAATATATTCTATAAAGGTTTTTTAAGAACCTCTAGTATTATATTCCGATACAGTTCCACACTTCTCTGTCTTATAGTCCTTATATTTACTGAAGAAGTCCTTCGCAAATATTTCTAGCTTAATTGCTCTCCTTTCTTCTAATGATTTCATATTAAGCGCTTTCAGTGATTCTTCATATTCCATTTGCTTTCCACCCAAAATTATCTTAACAGCTCTTTTTTTAATTAACTTGATGTCCTTGACGTGCTTTTGTGTCATAGAATTTGCCCATACTTTGGTGCAATATTCTACACAAGGTCGAATATAAGTCTTATATACAAAGACCAGAGTTTCAATATTAATTTTTCATCTTTTTAGCTTATAAAGCATAAAAAATTTACAATATGCCCTTTTAGTGATAGGCTATATTCAATATGTTTGTCCCATTTACAGTGAACAATTATTCCCAAAATTTTGCATGAATCGATTGACTTTATAGTCTGATTTTGAACTATTACTGCTAAATTTACTGTATTTTTAGTAAAATCATGTACCATTAAGCAAGATTTCCTGGATTTATTTTCATTCCGCAGACCACAGCATCAGCACTAACCTGATCAGCCATCTCCTGTATAATTCCATTCAAGTTATTATTACCATATCCTACAACCGTGATATCATCAATGTATTTGTATTTGTAATTTATTTTAGTTGCTATCCAATCCGTTGTAAAAACAAATCTCATTCCCCTTAACGCGGACACTTGCGGCATTTCATTGCTACACCTATATTCCAATTGTTTCTTACCCCCAGGTAATTTGGCATCTTTCAGTCAAGAAGGAAATTAACCATTTCCTTATCTCATATGATACCTTCATCTTGTCCAATGCTTTAAAAAACGAATTTGAGCAACATTATCATACGCTTTTTCGAAGTCAGTCAATATTGTAACAGCCTTTGTATTAATTTTATCTGTCACTTTTAAGACATGATCCATGTATTTTACCAAGTATTGATTTGCAGACTNCTGTCACTTTTAAGACATGATCCATGTATTTTACCAAGTATTGATTTGCAGACTTCCCAGGTAATCCACCATATTGATCTTTATCAATATTTTTTATAACTTCTGGCATCATTAACCCACGAATATATTTTTCACAAATCTTAGATATTGAAGATCCAATGGATATTGGTCTTACCTTGCTTAGATTTTCAGGATTTTTTTTATTTTTGGAAAGGTTATTAAATATTATTTTTTTCCATACTTCTGGACATACTCCACATTCCAAAGATTTATTAATTATATATGCTATTGGTTGACAAAGTTCAACTGCATATTCATTTAAGACAAAATTGGGAATTAGGTCAGGTGAGGTGACACAGCTGAATTTTCCTTTATTTTCTTTAATTTATCCATTACCCATAGATAACAAACCTTAGGTATAGGTTCACTAAAATCCATATTTATATTATTATTAATAATATAAAATGTCTCAGCATTATATTTTTTATGTGATTTTCCATCAAAGAATTTCTATTGGTGAAAGTGGGGGGGGGGGGGGAACTACTCCTCAGCTTTCCCCCCTCCCTTGAATAAAGCTATGCTAATGTCTAGTCGTTAACTACATATAGTAAAATATTTACTTACTAATTTGATTAAGTAACTATTTTTTATTAGTGTCTGTTTGGAAACATTTTTTTCATATTGTAACTAGTGTCTGTGTTTCTTTCTGTGTCCCCCCCCCTACATATTGTGAGTCAAATTCACTCTTCATTAGTTGTGTTCCAGTGTTGCTTTTTTTTAGCATTCAATCCTTGTGGAAATTTTATTTCTCGCTTGAAAGTAGCCTAATAGTGGTATCACTTAGAAACTTTATTCTGTCGATTCAGCATGAAATTATTAAAAAATATAACTTCCAATATCCATGAAGTGAACACAAAACCTTTTCATTTGGATCAAGGTTATTTGCAGCAAACTCGCTTAAATAACTTAAATCTACTCACACCTAATAATTTAGATTTCAGAATGAAAAGACGAAGAAAAATCAGAATTTCCCATGACATAAGTGTGAAAGACACTATTGACTACTTCATAACAACAAATGATTTTTACTAAATTGGATTAAGTTTTTTTTTTTAATTTTAAATTCATTAACACTGTTGTATTTATCCTTATAAGCAACTGAAGTTTTACTTGTGTACTGGTATGCCCCAAAGCAGAATGGTTTTCATCTTTCTGCAACAGATTGTGAAAAAAACAAAATCTGTCTGCAAGCATTTAGATTTAAATATTATCTTAGATTTAAGTTTTTAGACCAACATCGGGCATACTAATGTTTATTGGTACTTTTTTTAAGTACAGAGTAAGAAATATATTGAATTTATTATACTAGGTTGTAAGGCTAATTAAAAAACAATCCACTAATACACCATCAAATTTAAATAGGTTTTTCAAACATAAAGGTTAAGTTTGAAACGTAATTTGATGTTAAGTTTTCTTAAAACAAGGCAAAGATTCATTTATTGTATCATATCGTAAAGCCATAGATCTAATTCATAAAGTATNTATAGGNGATTAATTGTAAAATGGTGCACAAAAACGGATTTTCTGACCCATTTTCTATTTAAATATATTCATTTATTAGTTTTATTTTATTCATTTATCGCCCACGTAATTTTTTTATTAAACTGTAAAAAAATGTTTAATTTTGATAGAAAATAATTTTACTGCGCAGCCAATTATTTTTACACGGATGCGATTATTCTGCAGCTGTAATTTTAGTTTACAGGTGGCCGATCTTTCTGCAGGCCTCTTTTCCATTTTGCGCAATGTCGCACTGTCGCCCGTTCTGCTTTGGGGCTGGTATGTAATAAATTTTATAAATGCAGTTTATTTTAATAATTTTTTACATTCAAACTACTGTACTTATTAATTGTTTTCCTAATTCCATTAAAATTTAATTGACAATTCCACATAGATTAGTTTTTTTTAAAAAAACAAACAATTAGTTTTTATTTTTTTATCACTATATATATATTGCCATTAACATATTAAAAGCTTTGTTCCCTATTCTATCAAGCAAGCTATGTAAATTTATTCTATCAAATCAAACCCTGCAATCTCTAATTTTCAAAATTTTACACCACAGCCAAAAAACTGTTAAAGGTANTTCCCACTGATCTAGAAAAATATTTTTTTTACACAAAACTTATTTTAGGGTTCAGAATTGTAAAGATTCAAAACTCATTCAGTTTAGTCATAATTATTAAGAGTTATTTACATTTGAAAAGTGGAAGTTGCTGACTTTGAAATTAATAAGTGAAGATTGCTGGTTTTGAAATAATGACAATGGGAGTTTGCTTTCTTTGAAAAACCAGTCGAAACTTTATTATTTATTATCGCTCTGCCTATAAGGTTTACTATGCCTACAAAAAATGAAAAGCGTTATTTAATTTCTGTTAAAAATATATAATAAAACAAGAAATATTATGACTCAAAATGTAACAAAATTATAAGGTGGTTTCATCCAAGATAACATATTTTTAAAAATCCAAAAGAAATTAAACAAGGTAATTTAAACATGCAAAGGAATTTCAGTGTCTTCCACTGGTTCACACATGATTTCTTCTAAAAGGAACAGTTGGGACATCTTGTTGAGAAAGCTGTTCATTGCACCTCTAGTCATCACTATAATGGATCTGCAATAATTTAGCTACATCATTTAGTTTTTCATGGCTGAGATTACTGAGAGTGTCTGCTGTCATCACTTCTGGGTTGATATCCTAATGCAGAAGCCTCTTTTGCTCACAGAGAAAAAAATACTAAAGTCACTTTTGTATAACTGTTCTCCANAGGGTGTTTCTTTTCCACTTCAAAGGCTCTCTAATCCTTTTCCTTGCTTTAATAAGAGAAACATGTCTAGCTAAAGAATTTGAATATAAATTTGAATCCATTTTTTTTAATTACCATATAATAAAAAATTACAATTAACGGAAAAAAGCAGACAGTTTCTATCAGTTAAATTACTAAACAGTAAAAACAAAGGGTAGCCATATTGTGATATGTCTGTGTCCTGATTGGTCAGTTTTCAAATTGCTAGGTTTGATCATGGTTTGATGCAATAAGAGTTGTGGATGTTGCTGGGTTTGAAACTGCAGCTAATTTTTAAACATTAAAAAAGAAACAGGATTTTGTTGTATTTGATACTTAAAACCATGAGAGATAGATGCAGAATAATGTACAGAATTTAGTGGTATACATAACTCAATTTTGAAAAAATTTGGAGTTTGCTCGATTTGAAACTGATAGCCTTCTTATTAGTCCCAATTTTGTATAAGGTTGAAGTTTTGACAATAGAATTTAGTACATCCTCCACACTTTGATAACTTTATTTTAATGATTGGTGATATTTAACTCTTTAATTTCTGATTTCTTGCTTTTTAATTTAAAAATTATGTTTGATGCCAAAAGCTTGCCATTTGAAGAGCTGAAATAGTGTTAAAAAAAGTGATAACGCTTTGCCATTTTTTCCATCTACTGCACATGAGTAATGTGTAGAATTAATAAGTCCTTGACTTAACATTTTAATCCTTGTCTTTATTAAATTGCCAGATGAATGGAAAACTGTGATTAATATTTTGTATGATATTTTTCTTAAAATGGTCTCACACTAAGACCATCCATCAATTGTTACCTTTGGCATAGTACTGTATACAGTATATATATATATATGGGAGATAAAACTGCTTGAACAGTTATTATTCGTCTAAAGCTATCAACTTGTCACTTTTTGTGATACGAATCAAAGGATAACGAAAATAAACCATAAGTTATCCAGGAGTTGATCTATTAACAACTCCTGGCTAACCCCTGGTGAACAAGATTGAAGTTATTTTTTTAGACATCTTTTTTATTTTAATTAATAGGGGAAATATTTAGAGAGAAAAGACATGTTTAATTTACTTGCAGTTTTATTTATTTATTATCTATTGAACATTTATGAACATTAAATTTTGAAGATAGTATCAATGTTATACAAAATTTATTGTTCACAAAAAATGATCACTAGGTAATAAATAAAAATAAAACTGATGCTAAATAAAACATGAAGCCATTTTAAATGTCATTTATTGGCAATGAAATGGTCTTTTCCTATCCATTTTCAAATAACTTTGTTCAACAGCTACCCAAATCATAGAGAATAAGTTGTTGGAGAGGAATAACAAATGAAAGAAATTCAGAAGTTAGTCTATCAATTGATGTAGTAGTATTGGAGGCTAAAAGAACATTTATTTGATACAGTACTTCATCAAATTCAAGAACATTAACACATTTTCCGAATGCAAGCTTAATGTGGGACTGGCTTTACATTCTGTGTTTGTATGGGATAAATATTTCTTATTTTACAAACTCACTTGAAAGTTATCTTAATTTTTTTCATGTATAGAAATTTCGCTAAATATTAGCTTTATCTGAAGCTATCATTTTATGGCTCTAAAATATATTAAATATTAAAAAAAGCAATATTTTAAAATTTTTGTAATAGATCTTATGCATTTTAATAGGCGCTGTGATCTTTATTCTTAAAAACCGACCTTCAAATTAAATTTTTTTAACAATTATTTAATTTTATCTTTAAATTATTCTTTAACATTTCATTCTAAAGTTATTTTTAGATGTTTAGAAGAAAAAAATTGACTATCCCTTTTAATAACATTACGATACTATAATTTTCTAAAGTCACAAATAATAAATTTACAAAGCAGTGGACAAATTGAACACTCCCCCAAGATGCTTTCTTTGATTGTCATGGTTTGTAAATATTGTCTAAACCAAGCTTTAGCTAATTTACATCTAGACACTTCTAAGACAACCCACAAAAGTTTTAAACTAATTGGGATCTTGATAGGTGTGTCTGTTACTGATAGAAATGTTAGACTCATCTCTCTTTAAATGGCTTTAAAACACTGTGTATGCAAAAAAATATTTGCAAAAAAAATCAAACTAACAATTTGAAACCTTAAAGTTTTTAAAATATTAAATAAAAGACAGAATACAACAAGACTCTTAAGTCTGATTGAAAAATATTATTTTTCAAAATAATTGTCAACCCATATATAAATTGTTAATTGGAGGTGGTTTTACAGGTCTTGGTATTTCTTTGACAGATTTGCCTCAGACAATGTCACATGACTCTATATAACTGTCCAATGAGGATACATTTTACACATGAGAAAATAATGATTTATCGCATAATTATTAGATGAAAAAGATGGTCTAAACAAAAGCTTGCAGGTATTTAAAAACACCACCACTACCCTAGCGGCTAATTAGATTAAAGTAATCTTTGTAATTGAATCTTAAAGAGCACAGGCAAGGACAGATTTATGTGTGGGTACAACGGGTGTGCACCCAGGGCCCCAAAGTTTAAGGGGCTCACCCCTATATTTTTTTTTGATATGGTATGCACAGGATTTTGGTAAGTTTTATCTATGTTAATAAACATTAGTTAGTGGCCCCCAATTTTGATGGGCCCTACTCCTAAAAAAAATTATATGGTATACACAGACCTAAGTTAGTTTTATCCATGTTAATAATTATATTAGTCAGTGGCCTCAATTTTGAGGTGCTCCACCCCTAAATAAATAAAATAATTTTGGTATGATATATTAATAGTTAGTGCCACCCAATTTTGAGGAGCCTCAACCCTAAATAAAATAAAACACATATTTAAATTCTTATTTTTTTTGTTTTTTTGTAGGGTATATACAGACCTATAGAGTTTTTATCCATTTTAATAAACATTGTCAGTTTTTAAACAGTAATATTAATTTTTCACATTACAATGTGTAGGCCCATTTTAGTAATTAGAGAGATCTAGCTTTTTTTCCAATGCTGGAAAATGTCAGTTTATGGAGAATTTACTCACAGGAACTCACTATTATTTCTAGCAGTGAAAAAATATTTGCATTTAAACACCTCTAAATTTACCTTTTTTTTTAAAAAAAAGGTAATTTTCACCAGGGCTTTACCCCTGGATACCACTGGGGGTATCCCCCAGACCCACTTCTGGACTAGTGGGCCCCAAAATGTCTAAATCCACTCCTGAGCACAGACACAATAGACAAATAATTGGAACTGGAAATTTATCTACAGTAATTTGTAAACATAGAAAAGCACATAGTAAATTAATTATATGACGAGAAAATTTATAAACTTGACATTTCAAAACTTTTTTTAGAGATGCAGCGCCATCTGGATAATTAATCATTATGTAAATATGATAAAAACTTATTTTAATTCTAAATGAATTTATAGGCAAAAAAAAATTAAAGTGTAATAATTAAAATATATAAAAAATAAAGATCAGATTTATTTCAAGTTGTTTTCAAAGATTGTGATGATGACAGTTGGTATAGATGTGAAACCAATGCGGCTTTTTCACCACGATTAACTGTATATACTTTATATAGTCCATGTGTGTTTTGAATTGGATATACCAAAATCTGAATGCTTATTACATATTAAAATGTAATTAATTGTAGCATCACAAAGGCTTTAACCACTAAGTTATTACTTTAAACAAATTTCTCAAATTTCCGTAACCCTGCTTACAATAGTTTTTCACCAAACAGAATTGTAGCTTTTGTAAAAGTTAGTGTTTGCTTGAATAAAATGTTTTAATTTAAATTTTTATTTATTGTATACAATAGTTGTAAAACAAAAAAATAATTAAATCAACATTTACATTCTAGCAATTGACTCGAAATCCAGAGGACTATCCTGATAAAAAACATTTACCTCATGTCAATGTGGCTCTGAGAATGAATACTAAGGATAGCAAAAAGCTTCGTCAAGGAGATGCTGTCTACTACGTCATTTGCCAGGTAATACTAAAAACATAATGTTCAGAATTTAATTAAATGTACCTTTTTATTTATAGATATTTTATGTTTTTTTTAGATAGTGCATTGGATTATAATATTGATTTAAGTTATTGTAGTACATTNAAGAATTTATCAATATTTTAATGCTATCAGCCTATCGGTGGGGAAACTACAGTTGGGTTATAGTAGCAGTCTACTACTTTAAAACTTCTCTTAAAACCATGATGTTTCTTTTTTTTTTACTTAATTCTAGTTTTTTTAAAGATAAAGGATTGTGAATTATAATAAATGACCATTTGAAATCAAACAATCTATAATTGTTTATAAGCATTATTGTATTTTTAAAAATGTGTTATATGCATTGGAGAGTGATCGAATAATTGGCAGTAAATGAAATTTTCGATTGCTCATATTTTACCACAAAGTGAAGCCATTATCCAACATTATGCTTGTCTCTATAAGATTTTTACCCCCTCATATATAAAAACATTTGATTGCTAAGTCAAATGAGAGGGAGTCAGGTCAATCTATTAGCTAATTGATCTGTATGTGCTTTCAACTTAGTTTTTTTCATGAGCAGCATTAACGTTTGCCAGCCGATAAGCAGTAATGCAAAATCTATTTAGCAACTTATCATTATATACATGTAACAGTTATAGGTGGTTGAGATATTTTTAAACATAATAATTATAAAGAATTTAAAGAAATATAAAAATCATAGAGGTGATTGGATAAGCTTGTACCTGATGAAGGAATTAGGAGGCTCTTCAGTGCATTGTGTAAGGGGAGAATTACAGTTTACGGTTCCCCCTTTTTTATTGGCT
>PXIH01S0015853.1:1761-16036 GCA_003024985.2 Euperipatoides rowelli
TTTAAGGAAATTTCATTTGTTTTCTTTTTTAATTTAATATAAACAATCAGTTGAAATTTAAAATAAGTTGCTTGTTTGATTGTTCTAAGGAGTAATGGAGTGACCCAAGTTTATAGTAGATTAGTATCATTTTTTTAAAAATATATTACCGGTACTAAAAACAATCAATAATCAAAATTACAATATTTGTCCATAATTTATAATTTCGAACATTTAGTTTATTTTATAATTTACACCCACCCACCCCCACTAAGAGAATTGACCATGAAATGACCTTCTACAAAATTTTTGTTCACCCCTTTCCCCTGTGGAATTTTTGAAAGAGTAGATCGCAGATAGGTTTCTACTGTCAAAGTAGATTTTATGTAAAAATTAGTTGCCATTCCTATCTATAAGATGCTGTAAAAGATGACATAATCACTCTTTTATAACATTGTATAAAACTTAGATTTTTAACACCTTTTTAAATGAAATAAGAAAATTTATGAATTAAACATATTTTTTTTTATATAAAAATTGATAAAGTTGAAAAAAGAAAAATCATTTTTAAAAAGCGTAGCACCATAGTTTGTGGCAAAATGGAGGTAAAGTCAAAGTTTTATTACGATTAAAATGCACTTCTACATGAGCGCCGTTCATTGCCCGGAGCACATCTAGGCTCTATTCAATTTCTATGTTTTGTCCAGGATCTCTTTGGAGAGAAGCACAATAGTGTCCGTTAGCCGCATTTTCAATGTTGTAACATCCGGCACTGAATACACTTTATCATAGAAATAACTAGTGACAGAAAAAAACTTTGTGTTTTGCCAGATTCCATCAATTTTCAATTTTGTTAAATCTAATTAGTTTTTCTTGGACAGGTACAACTCATCAATCAATACTTAATAATAATAAAGTTAATCAATCCAATTAAAAATAAAAATTTAATGAAGCAAACTTTAAACAAAGTTAATGACATGTTTTAGCAGGTTATCGCCAATCTTTGATAAATAGAATAATAATTAACTTTATCAGCAGACATCAATAACCCGAGACAGTTATATTGACCTAACAACCAAGATTTATGTTATCAATTAAACCAAATCAAAATGATCTTAAATATGAATGACTAGTACTTAATGATAAAAAATTTAAAAGGAAAAAAAAAAAAAATTAAATGAATTTCATTCTAGATTATCAAGTGCAATGAACTTATCAAATCAAAAATAGTTGAAGATAAAATTAGAATTACCATATTTATATAAATAGAATTAACACATTTAAAGAGTTTAGTTTGAACTTTTAAATAGGTCATTGTATAAGTAGAAATTAATACAAAGTAACTAAAATTCAATGTCAAATGTCATTTTCTGAACATTTGCATTGTATAAAATGATTCTCAACAGATTACATGGCGGAATGGTGCTAGTTAAGAAAATAATAATTCTTAAGAAAATTGTGTTTTATTTCTTTCTCTAGTCATCCAGAAGCAGAGAAATGGGAAACCATAACATTTTCACCACAGTATATAAAAATAATAAGGTACCAGTAATAAAAATAAACATAGAATTTAATTACATAATTTTGTACCTGAGTAAATAGATACACCCCATGTACAATAAACATCCATTCAAATAATGGAATTAGTGTTTAATTATGCAAATTTTAAAAATGCAAAAGCAGCCTGCAATAATATTAATAAAGGCAGATAGGTTTTATTGTGAATACAACTATTATCAGTGTCAAAAAGTTAAAAATGAGTACTTATTTTGTCTTTAATTAATTAAAGTGTTTACTTATTGCTATTTTATATTTGGAAAGTTGGAGTCATGAATAATAATACTCATTATTATTACTATTACCAGTCAACTAAAGTATTATTACACCATTCTATTAAAGTATGGTATTACTATTACCCAGAGCTTAAAAATCCCAGGCACCAAGGAGCCAGTGGCGCATAGAAATTACGCCCTGGCGATCAAAAAAATGTTTAAAAAAAATTAGGCTAAATTCGTTTTTATTTTCATTACAATTAAATCAAAATTATCTAACTGTTGAGTTAAGAACAACTTTCTTTACTACCCATGATTATATTATATTGCAAAATTATTATTTAATAACTTGTATCCTCTTAAGTAGACTATGAAACCTTAAATAATGTACAGGAAAATTTTTTAAAAAATTACATTTTAATACTGTTCGCTAAACTTTCTAGTTTACTAAATTCTCAGAAATCAAATTGATGATAATATTTTGGGCGAAAGAATTTTAATATTTTCCATTTGTTTATTTCAGAATACTTCAGCGTAACTACAGTATTAGCCCTTGCCTGAGAATGTTGGATTAGAATTTAATCACCTCTCTAATTATCTGTTATGTTTCATATTTACAGCATTAAAAGTGGGAGAATTTTATGAAATAGCTGGCGCCTACAAATTTTAGCTGGCACCTGTGCAATGAATATATTTTTCAACCCCTGCTATTACAAATAGTACTACTTTTTTTATAACTGTTTATATTGCTAATTCCTACTATTTTTGTTTTTTTAATCTATATTGTATGTTTATGTTAAGCATTACTGATTTCCAGTTAATTTGCTTCTGGGTGTCTAACTAGTGCCATTATAATTAAAAAAAAAAAAACATTTATACAGCACCAACTTTCAGGATGCAAAATTTGATATGAAGTTTGACTACGGTACTTAGTATATGGTAATTTTTTCTTTATGCTGTATGTCGACATCTAAATGTGAAACTACTTTAACATTCCTTGCGGTTTATTAAAGTTATATTTATCTCTTGTAATTACTGAATTACAGTAATAGATATGATAATACAATCTTAATATTTTTTTTTGCTTCCTCTTTTCTTTATTACAGGTGTATATTTTTATAATAAAGGTAGGAATATATATTTTTATCATTGAAAATTATCACACTTCTAATTGTTTTTTTTATTATTATGAAATAAATAAATGAACAACAATGAAAAGCTTACATAGAAATAGTCTGTTATTTTTACGATGAAAAAACAACAACAATGCAAATAAATGGGATAAAGACTTACTGTATACTGGTTTTAGCCATTTTGGCATTCAGCCGGAAATATAAAAGCAGTGAAGATGTTTTTTATTGTTTTTGTTATAATTATTACTACTAGGCCTACTCCTATTACCGTAATAATAAAATTAATATTTTATTGTTTTATTACTGTAAATGCCTATCAAGTGAATCCCTCCTTTTTTATTTCATGCTGTAAGTTATAATGTTGCGCTATCACAGAATAACATCACCATCATCACTCTACTGTTTTAGTTAATTTAAAGAAAATTCAGACTCTCGCTCAGTATGAGCAACTCACCCATTTTTGTTCATTTAAAGCATTTTACAGTATATTATGTCTATGCAAGTGCACCCCCAACAATATTAGACCCTGATGCTACATTTTGTGTGGTATCATTATTTGAAATCATAAATCATGGTATACAGCAGGGTAAGCATATCATCTGACTTTCTAACTAAAACATTGTGCCATTCAACTAGACGAAACTTCCGGCATCATTATAACAGGTGGGCTCTTGAATATGAAATATGTTAATTCTGTTTGATTGCTTGAATGAAAATATAATAAACAATATAAAATGTAATAAATATATTGCAGACTAGACTATCTAAATCTTGAATAACTTATACTAAATATTTTTTAGTTGCTATAAATGCTTTAAAATTATTGGTCTATAATCATTTATAAAAATTCACAAGCAATGAAAGTTGATTACCAGCTACCAATAGAACAATGGTGTTTCATTTATTTTGTGTAGGTGGATTGATTCGATCAATTTAATAATGTTTGAATTAGAATCAATATAATGTTCCAATACATTTCCTGATTAACTGACCACTAAAAGTGCTTGGGTCCAAAATTTGGATAATAGTTTTATGAGTGCCATGAAATCTAGTTAGCATGGGCCTAAGTGTAGCCTAAGCTGGTTTATACAGTACTATAAAATCTAAAAACATTTGAGACATCCATCATAAAACTACCATGTCATGTCAACATAGGTTGCACCAAGAGGGAGAGAAACAAACTTACTGGAATATTGAAACTCAATAATTTTGTGCTATTTAACTAAACTTACATCCAGCTTCTTGACTGTTTTAATGTCTATAATAGTAGTTGAATAGATTCTATCATGACATAACCCCACAGGAAAAACTCTAGTAGGGATATGTACTGTGATCATGTTAGCCATAGTGTTGGTCCATCCCAACACCATTATCTGTCGGGAATTATGTCATTAAGGAAACCTCTAACAGCTATTACCCAATGTAGTGGCGCATCATCCTGCTAGAAAATCATCCAAGGTTAGAACTCGTCCAACTTTTTTTTTGCATAGAGCCTTTTTACTAGGATTTTATTAACTTGCATTGTTTGTTTTCTGGGTCAAATCTTGCGATCGATTTTTCACCCATTCACTTTATCCAATTGACTTGAAATTTGGCATATAGGTTCATTTCCGGGAAAAATACAATAATCAGTCATAATTAATGGTGTAATTTTATTACGGTAATAAATTAAAAAAATGAATTATAACTTACAGTAGCCTATGTTGATTACTGAATGATCGTAAAGGGCGCTCACTAGACAAGAATAAAGGGCGCTCACTAGACAAGAGTCTTGTGCAATTTTTTTTCCATTATAAAGACTAAAAATGGTTAAATAAAATATATGTAAAAACATTTTTAAAAACCATACTTTTATCTAAAATGCACAAAAAAGTAGAAAATAATTTTGGCCAGCTACCAACTTATATGACTAAAAATAAAAAAGTGTGGAACACTCAATATTTTAACAGCCCACGCTTTTCTATTTTTAGTCCTATAATTCTGTAGCTGCCCAAAGTTATTTTCTATTTTTTAGTGCATTATAGATAATAAACATGGTTTTTAAAAATGTTTTTTCATGTATTTTAGTAAACTGTTTTTAGTCTTTAGTGCCATTTACTCTTGTCTAGTGGGCACCCCACACCTTTTTATTTTTAGTCATATGTCTGTAGCTTCACAAAATTATTTTCTACTTTTTAGTGCATTTTAATTTTTAGATAAAAACATGTTTTTTAAAAATGTTTTTTCATACATTTTGGATTCTGTCAAGTACAGTACCCTATTGTTACCGGTGCGACACTATTAACAAACAATAACAACTTTATATGTTTGTTTAGTTTATTATTATCAAGAACATTGATGATGGTGCACATAAAGGTTGCATCAGGAGGGAGAGAAACACAAAGTGATACATATAACGATTTTTTAAAATGATTTTTCATAATGAAAAGACTTTATGAACACCTTATATTTGTTTTTCATTTTAATAAACTTTATTCAAATGCAAACTATATGACTACTATACTGTATATCAACATTATCCCAAGGGGTGAATTTAAGGCTGAGGGCCTTGATATAAAAGGGCGGTCTAGGGTAATTCAGCCCCAAGAGGGATCCACGGACATGCCCCTTGTGCAAATTTAGGGTGCAAAGTACTTTTTTTTATTATTGCTTACGAGAATAATTTTTGACGAATTAAGTTATTATCTTTAGTATTTCATGTTAAATAAAAAACAAAAGAACACAATGTTTAATGGAACACAGTGATAAGCTGAGCAAAAAAAAAAAAAAAAAATTAGCCATTTGCTAATTATAAGTAGACAAAATTTAGCAAAAATATGATGTTCATAGCCAAATAAATTTTAATATTAAAATTTACATTATTCAGTGGAATTTAAAAATACATAAATAGCATTTTGGCTAATTATGCTTAGCCAAAAATTGGTAAATATTCAGAAATATTAGCATTTGGCTAAAATGCTAGTAACAGACCCTGAGAGAATATTACCGGTAGGCCTAATATAAAATTGGGTGGCTTATTTATATTTTGATATACATTTCAATAAAAAAAAATACATAAATAAATTTTAAAAAATTATTTTTTTGCCCCCAAAATTTAAAATGTTTATACAACATTAATAGCAATAAGCTATAGCCTACATCTTTAGGATAATTTTTTTCTTTTCGAATTTTTGTTACAGCAGTACCTGTCAAGAAAAGGCCTCGATATCAAGTGTTGTCTTCGACACCCTTAAATACCCCCATCCTGTTTCGGTTGCATTATAAGTTAATACTTAATAATAATAAACAAATCATATAGAACAGTATATTGTACTTTCTTAAGTATTTAATTAAAATATTTTTGTATTGACAAGTTGGAGGATTTTATTGCAGAACATTTATTTACATTCCAGACACAGATCTAAGGTGTTTTAATACTGTAATAAAAACTGAATAAAATTTCAAAGTAGATAACAAAATTCATAAATGGTTTTTAATATGTAAGTCTATTTATTTCATAACAAATATTTTATTCACTAATTATAAATACATGGAAATTTATTATGAATTGCAACACATTTATATTATTTGTAAAAAAAAAAATGTGATATCAAATTATGCAACCAGGTTTTGTTATCCTATTTTATCTTGTAGGATCAGGAATAAACCTGAAGTCTTATTTCAAAGTTAATTGTGAAGAAAGTGCTATTTCTATCCAATTACCTGCAGTTTCCTTTCTTTCCTGGCTACAGTCTTTTTGAGTTCTGCTATCTTTTGCTGTAACTGAAAGTACAAACAAGGAGAAATCATTATATTTGAAGATGTCTGCTAAGAATTCTTTGATCGAACTGACATTTAATATTGGCACCATTTAAATCTACAATAATGACATTCTTATCATATCAGCATTGTAGGATACCCAAGGATAAAGTTCAATTGCTGTCTTAAACTGATTTTGGCCTGTTTTATTTTTAAGCTAGTTGTATAGAATTAATTCATCTTATACTATTAAGATAGGCTAATCCAGATAATTTTTAAAAAAGAAAAGGGTAAAAAAAAAAATGTTTGCTAATAGCCTAATTACATTTAAATATTTTCTTGACAGTATGAGTTTGGATTTAAATCCAGTATTTAGACTTAATACCGGTATTAAATAGTTGCATTATTGTTCATAGTTTTAATTACCGTAATTAAGTTACAAAGAAAATATGATTATAAAAATTCATGTAGAATTTGCAAATAAATGACATTAAGGTTTTCATTAATAAAATTCGAAAGGTTGGCAAAACTTTTAGTAAAAAAAATAATAATAATGATGTTACAATTTAGGCTAATGTTTAGCCTAAGTCCTTACATAACTTAAATAAAAAATAACTGTAAAAAAAAAAATACGGTACAGGTAACCTAAGACATAATGTAATTTTTTTTTGTGAATCAAATTAGGTCAATAATATAATGTTTGATTATCCTATAATTTAAAACACATAGCCTATAGGCCTACACACACAAAAAAAAAAAAAATCAAATAAAAAAACTTTAACATCAGAGCACATCTATAATCCCTTATCTTATTGTTATCATTACTTATCTATTATGATTGAAACAAAAATATAGTTCAAGGATTGAATGCCAGTAGCCTACCCTTCAGGCTGTCAGGATTGGGAAATGGCCAAACAAAACACTTAGAAGGCAGATCATGGCAGAATATACGGTAAGTAGAATCAATTATTTTTCTGTCAGTCTTTTAATGGCTTAAGAATTATTAATGTTATTAAATCTATATAAAGACAAGAATTAAAAGTCTAAATGGAACCACGGTAATAGTAGCCTACCCGGTAATATAATTTTTTAGAGAAAAAAAAGTGTATTAACTTACCGCTAATAATTAATAAATAATTTAAAAAAATGTAGGCTAAAGAAATAAAATTGCAGTGGTATTTTACACATTTAAAAAAAAACACTATTCATTATTTCAATATGTAGCCTATCAGTAATAATTAAGGGCACATTTCATTTCTTCTTCAATGAAACCAAATTTATACGGTATAAAATTTTGCAGTAAGTCTATTAATTTTTTTTTTTTTAGAACAAAAAATATAGCCTATTCTTATTCTGACTAGTATAGGCTAGGCTGGGTAGGGTTTTTATAAAATATTGCAAAGTAACCAAGATAAATTTTATTAGAAATTACATTTTCTTTTAATTCAATACCGGTAATTCTTTTTTAAAAATATAATCACTGATAGCTAATTCAGTGCCTATGGTATAGGGCAGCTCTGACAACTTTTGAACTGTTATGAAAAGTAAATGGACAATTTAAAATTGAGTTTGGGCAGATTTAGGGGATTTGCAGATAATTTTACACACAAAAAAAAATTATGTTGTTGACTGAATACTGTATATATCTTACTCATCTGTCAGATTAAAACTTTAATTCTGTCTTCTGCCAAATTATTTTCATTCATCACTAATTAATTTTTACATAAAAATGAGAGTACTGTTAGTAGTACAGTGCTATAGAGCAATGTAGAATTTTCCACTAGCCATTATTATAGACTTATTAAATTATCTACCTAGTGTTATTGTTTGCTCAGAATATTTTGGCTTATTTAATTCTAAATTGGATGAATATCTGCGTAAATGTTCTGCCAGCCTAATTGAGCTATCTATGGAACATTTATTTTAATTTGTTGCTTTAACTGTAAAACAGTTTTGAAGATGGCTACTGGAAATTTTAAATTATGCATTGAATCTTCCCTATAAAAAGTTGTACATGATGAAGCCAGTACAATGTGTTGGTGTTTATTGCATAGGTCTACTCTTTCTATTTTTTTTTTAATATTATGTAGTTTTTTAATATTATGTATTAACAGTATGTAAAGGCTAATTAGTTGAAGTTTTCTAAAGGTTACATTATTGTACAAGAAATGTATGATTGTTCAATAAAGGTGAGTTAATCATTATTATTATTAGAATGCTTATTTTGACCTGTTGGCAGTTCTACTAGAATCTATTCATTCCAGGTTTCTTTACTAGAGCTCTACAGTGTTAGAAAATTAACAATATTTTATACCTGCCCGAAGAGCAACTTACAAAAAAAAAAAAAAAAAATGTGGTTGCCACAAATTTAGAAGGGAAAGTAGGGATCAGGGAAACATCAACAAATTGGATTTAATGATGATCAATTTAGACAGTTGGACATTTTCAGAAAAAGTGTGGAGAGTGATAAGATTATTAGATGATGTTATATTTTTTCATATTATTTAAAAAATTGAATTAAATTTTATCATATAAAAATTAGGTTAAGAATTGGTGCTATTGATATGAGTGCAAAAAAAAAAAGGTTAGATAGTGAAGTGCATGGTTAATGCCAAAGGCAGGTAAGACATATGGAAAATTATTAAAATAATAATAATTTGCATGAGGAAGATAGCTCGTGTGGGTTGTCTCAGATCGGAGGTCAAAATGTTTGATATATACATGTGAACACATGCATCAAGTTCATAACTGCATGTCCCCACATGAGTATAAATGAGACAGGATGATAGCATGTTCCACCTTGGTCAAAAAAAAAGTTTAAAAAATTAGAAAACAAATTAGGTAAATTACAAGATGATAGTAGGCAAGATTCCAATGTATTTAAAAGTCAAATGTAACAGATTTTTTCGATTTTTTTTATTATTGATTTTCAAAGATAATTACTAAAAAAAAATTCCACTGGAAAAAAATAATTAAACATGCATAAAAAAAAAGTTATTTAAAGATAAAATTAAGCTATCCTCAGTCTGAGATTACAAATTGAAACTTTCACATTTTTTTGGGGGGTCTGAGATTAATTTGATGACGAATTGTCTCTACAGTTGTTTTCTTTGTAATGATTTAACATGTAAATAGAGGTATGTTCAACTTGTATTAAAGACCATTTTGATTTAAAAACAAAACAAATTGGACCATAATTGCACAAAATGATGAATTTGATTATGATTTTTTACAAGTATTTAAACACTTAGGCCTAGACCATAGCTTTAAACTGACAAAGATAGCAAATATTCTATAGTTAAGTGTAGCTAGCAAGCTGTATTCATTTCTAGTCTATGACATCACAAAATATCTCCCCTAGTGTATACAGTAGACAATGTTGTTTTAAGGGGGAGGGTCTAAAGACAATTATTTTAAAAACTGAATTGTAAATAGGCCTATTTTTTTAATTTTTTTTTTCTAGTGGATATTTTTTTTAGCAAAAATCAATAAAAAAATAAATAAATAAATCTGTTACATTTCACCTTTAAGATAGAAAGAGGAGAATTATGTTTGTGGGTGCGAACAAATTTCCAAAAAATATCTAACTTTCCATTTCCAAGATATGTTTGTATTTCATCAAAAAATTTCTTTAGAGTGGAGTTTAATTTTATAGCATGAGTTTAATGTAGAAAACAAGGAGTGTTGATAGCAAGATTCAGTTGACGGTAAATAGTATGGGCTATGTTTTAACTCTGAGAGATTAAGTAATTTTTTATCGAAACATAGAACATGAAGCGTAAACGAGGAATACTGATCAATAGAGAGATCCAGTTTAAGGTAAATAGTAGCCTATGGGCTATGTTTTTTAATTTGATAGAGTAAGTAATTCCCTATTGAACCATAGAACTTGACGGTAAGCTTACAAGCGTGATAAATAAAATGAATAGTCATGAATATTATTGAGATCGTGATAGTAAACAAGTGTTCCAGTTTAAATTAATAAGGAGATTATTTAAACAGTCTGTCAAGTCAATTATAATTATAGATTTAGAAGAAGTTTTTTTTTTGTGTGGTTAAGTTTGCCTATTTATTGTAAGGGATAAAGCTTTATGGTTGGAAGAAAAGAAAGGATTGACAATCAATATACTGTAAAAGTTGAAATTTTTTTTTAAAAAAAAAAAAGGTCCAAAATTTATTTAATCTAGAGGGCAATAAATTGTGGCTTTCTAAAGAAAAAGAATTGGTAAAAGAGTGCAGAGGATTGTCATATTATCACCAGGATGCTCTAAGAAAAAATAGTGCCGTATATTAGTTACCTAGTAAAATACATCTATTGAAGAGATTATATTAGGCAAATAGAAATTCAAGTTCAGTATTAAAGATATCTTAATCAAAAAGAAAAAGAGGAGTAGGTGTTGTATCGTGAATACAAAGATAGCAAATATAAGTAACATAATATTTACTACACTGACAAAAGATATGCATAACAAAACAGAACAATTACGATACATGTGTTGATATTGTTAACTGTCATGTTATCTACCCGCTTACCACTTACTTACTGAAACAGCCCTAAAAACTAGAGCCCTCTATACTCAGGTCAACTACATTCGCTTTGAAAGGATAGAGAGGGTATAATATTACCCATGTTCTCTCTTTTTTTTTTTTACAAGAGATACTAGTGGTCTTGAATGACCATGCCACATTTTATGCGCCATCTTTATCTGGTTATGACACTGCTAGATTTCTTGAATTAATCTCTTAGGTTGACCTCCATTTATCCTTAAATTGTATCTTCTTTCTTGTTCCGGAGGTTTGACTTCTGCTTGTGCCTGTTCTATTTCGATTCTCTTTAAAGGAGTGTCAATGCTCTCTTTGATCTGTTCAATCCTTATAGGTGTGTGTCTTGGTTAATTTTTCCTTGAGTAAACCTTATAGGATTTGAGTTATTGAGGTGTGATGTCGTTCCTTTTCCTTCTGATTTTTGTGTGATAATGCTTTCCTTTTCTGCGATTGGTATTTGAGCATTATCAAATTCAGGTAATTTGTCAGTAGGATTGTTGTCTGGTATGACTTTAAAATGGGATTCATGTCTTGTAACATCATGTTTTCCAAAGGAGGCAGTTACCATTGAACCTCTTACTTTTTTAACTGTATATGGTTTGATGTTAAAGGGTTGATCTAGTTTGCTTCACCTTTCTTGTTTTATTATAACTGTGTCGCCTGGTTCCGGTGTGATATGAGATTTTGTCTGTTTTTTTTGTTGAAACTTTTTAAACATTTTTCTTTCATGATGGTGGACTTCCTTCTGACTTGCTCGTCATCCGTAGGGTATTTCAGCTGGGATGGATCAGGTATTAAAGACTTTGATTTGTATGCGAACATCAGTGAGGCTGGGGTTCTGCCTGTTTTTTTTTTCTGAGACGTTTCTCTATAGTCTCGTAACGATAACTGTAATTGGTGCCACCAGTCTTTGTTTCCTACTAACGCTGTGCCTATTAATTTGTTGATAACCCTGTTGAATCTCTCAACTTATCCGTTTGCTTTTGGCCATCTTGGTATTACCTTATGATGAGTGATGTTTGACTCGTCCATGAATTGTTTGAAAAGTATGCTGTTGAAAGGGGTCCCTCCATTGTCAGATGTGACGACGTCCGGTAGCCCAAAAGTAGCAAAAATCAAGTTTAATTTCACTATATTTTCTTTTGCAGATGTTGCTCAAGCTATCTCCACAATTGGAAATTTGCTGTATTTGTCTATTATAAGAAGATAATCGCCAGAGGGGAGGGGCCCCTTATGGTCAATGTTTATTTCTTTCCATTTACCCTCAGGCACAGGTGACAGTATGGGCATATAGGCTACTTTTATTGCTGGCTCTGCAAGGAATGCATGATTCTACTTCTTTTTCAACTAGCTTATTTAGACCTGGGAACCAAACTTTTTCTTTTAATATATCTTTGGTTTTAGATATCCCTTGGTGTTCAATGTGCACTGTTTTGACTATCTTCTTTTGTAGAGTAGCTGGTATTACAAGTTTCGCTCCTCGTAAAACTATATTTTTATCTGAAGATGTACAAGTTCATGTTTGATTTTTTTGAAAGGTTTAAATTTGTTGGTGTCTTCGTTGTAGTTTCATATGTTATGAAGTTAATGTATCTTTCGGCTATTCCTGAAGATGAGATTTTGGTATTGCCCGTGTCTATAAAATGTCTTGACAAGCAGTCAGCTGGGTTTGATTTTCCTGGTTTGTACTCTAATAAGTAGTCGTATCATGGCATAAGTTTTATTTTCCATCTTTCTAATCTTGTCGATAGTGCTGTGTTAGAATTGTTAAATAAGTAAAGAAGTGATTTATGATCTTACTGTTTTGAATTTATTACCATGTACCTACAGATGGAAGTATCTGGTAACCCATGTTAATGCCAGGACCTCTCTTTCAATCTGAGAGTATCGCTTTCGGTATCACTCAGAGCATGACTGGTGAAAGCTAGTGTATAAGGCATGTTGTTTTTATCACGTTGGATCAAGATAGCTCCTAGGCACTCAGGACCTGCATCCGTCCATATCTCTGTACTTTTGTTTTTATCTATATATGATAAAAGGGTTGCTTCAATTATTTGTTGTTTGATTTTATCAGAAGCTTCTTGTTGTTCTTCCTTCCATTCCCATTTAGCATTGTTCTTTGTAAGTGCCCCGAGCGGTTTGGCTATCCGCCTGTTTCCATGGGTGCTTATAGCTCGAGCCGAATGAGCTCGATCCCATTCAGTCCGGATTTTCCAAATTCTTATTTGTGTTTCCATGGTCAAATTAGAGCTAACAGGACTTACCAATCAATAGGTGCAATTGAAAGAAAGTGGACTAACCAATCAAATAAGCACAACCAAAGACTATTTCTTACAATTTTAAATACTTATTTATTAAATTAAAATATTAGGAATATTATTATTTGTGACTGAAAAATGTTTTAATTTTTAATACATAAGTTGTAAAAACAAATATATTAAATAAATTACATTATTATATTGTATTCTTTTTTTAAAAAAAAAAAATATTTTTGTTGGTTCTCCGCCTTTTTTTTTTACTTCTATTATTTATTAAATTTTAACTAATACGTATTTGAATATTTCCTGGTATAATAGAATGTTTGTAAGGCGAACAAAATTGCTTGTATAGCCTTGTTCTTAAATTTATTGAAAAAAAAAAAAGGATAAATGTCACCGTTTGAGAAATTACCCTGCAAGCTACTTGATCCCAATTATTTTTTTTTTATTATTTCCACAAATAACCCATCCTTCACTCTGAAGTGTTTTTCCAGAATGGTTAATTCAGTTTCAGCATTTTAGATAATCTCTGAAACTCTTTTTAAAAAATAAAATTTAGCATTTCTCGACATAACTTATAATTTTTTGCACGGTGACTATTAGTTGGTAAATTTCAAACATTGTGTGTGTTTGTGCTTGTTAACCTAAATAATTCAACTTCTGGAAATTTATTTATGCTTCGTAACTTTGAAGGAAAGATGTCGGACAAAAATAGAAAGTCAACCACACGCTACAAATTGCATTGTATTAGCTGCATCACATTGAAAACAATGTTTTAAAAAAAGTGGCAATAATTCCATTATGCACTATCTCTACTATTTTTTAAGGCATGTTTTATCTCCCCCCCCCC
>PXIH01S0015860.1:11920-26038 GCA_003024985.2 Euperipatoides rowelli
ATGTAACTTCGTTGCATTACGCAAACAGTGGAACATAACTTTGAAAGATAAGAACTACTGGGTTGAAAGCACCTCGTTTCTATCTTCCAGAAAGAAAGACAGATTGAAAGCGAGGCCGGACAGCTCAAGCCGTGAACCCTGGTCGCTAGCTTGGGCTTATACCAAGAATACGAAGCAGCACAGCTAAACCCACTGTGCCACTACCCCTTGGCCCTCAACCCACTGCGCTACTGCCCCTTGGCACAATATATACACTTTTGTAAATGACAATGATGATATAGCCTATACAGTCTTATAAAAATAAAAATAAAATAATAATTTCCTTTCCCATCCCTGAGAATTTAGTAACCTGATCAATGACGGAATGGGAGAACAGCTATACCTTTTAGTACGAATAAAAGGATTATATAGTTTATTCGAATGTCTGGTAGTTACACCTGATATTTCTAAACATATAGACGGAGTAAACTCCACATAATTCTTAAATGATTTAAGGGCAAAGTTGACAGACTACTCATTTTTTCTTATTTTTAGTTGTTAGATTTAGATTTGTAAGTGCATTATTATAGGAAATATAAAACAGGGCCTAGAATTATTTTAAAGGCGACAGATATATTTTTAAATATGGCCAATTTAAAAAATTAAAATATTTCCCCTTAAAACATACACTATATAATCAATAGTAATTTATGAACTAATGTCATTAGTAAGAGAATTGCTTTTTTTTGAACTTTTTATTTTATTATTTCTATATAGTTGTTTTATTTCTATATAGTTGTTTTATTAGCTTTATTTTTTAATAATTATTTTATCTTTCAGGTTGTTAGAAGAACTTGGTTATCCATCTGCATCAATCCATGCCTTCACATAACTTGGCACATTGCTTCATGTCGGTGAGCTGTAATGTACCTGGTCATATCCTTATGAAATTACCCAGCATCCTGCAATTTTCCTTGACTTTGTGAAAAAGTTTTCCATTTTTTTTTTTTTTTTTTTGTATACCTAAAAGAAAAATATATATTTTATTTGTATCCTCCCAAAGATTTTAATACTTTGTGATAAAATTGTGTAGCTGAAATTTACATTGGTATTTTCTTAAAAAGAACATGAATAATAAAAAGTTTTTTTTTTCCAGTCCATATTTTTGTCTTTTATCAATAGATTTAAAATCATTTTAAAAATTAACCAATTTATAGAATTTTTTAATTATTATTATTATCCCGCCTAACTGCAAGGAAGTAAACTATATACAATATTTACATGCCGTCGTGCAGGATACAACAGAGATGATGGATAATCCGGTTAACGTTCTAAGGGTCTGCCATTACTTCTTCTTAACTATTTTCTATCTTTTGAATGGAAAGTCTTAATTAAATTTTGACTGGACGCCAAGGGGCGGCAGCACACTGGGATGAGCTGTGCTACCTTGTGCTCCTTGGTGTCGGCACGAGCCGAGTTCATGGCTCGTGCTGTCTGACCCGAAAATCCAAATGTCTTTCTTTACAAAAGACTGAGGATTTCAGGGATTATTCATCCAGTCAGAATTAAAATAGGACTTTGTGTTGTGAAGATATGAATAAAGGAAGAATTAGTAATGCTGACCCTTGAAATGCACCCGGGGTTTATCCATCACTGTTGTATCCAGTTTCGACTACTTGTAAATAAATTGTATACATGTAAATAGTTCATCTCCTTAGCCGTTAGGGGGAATAATAAAGACAAAAAAAAAATTCTGACTGGATAAAAATAATTAATCCTAGATCCTCAGTCTTTCGGAAATAAAGACATTTGGAATTTCGGGTCGGCCAGCACAAGCCTTGAACTTGGCTTGCGCCAACACCAAGGAGCACAAGGCAGTGCAGCTGATCCCACTGTGCCACCGCCCCTTGTCTTATAGAAAATTTTTAAATTACAAAATTGAGATTTTGATGGAATTCAACATTCAGTAAAATTAAAATCCTTTACTTATCCGGTTTAAGATGGCCGCTGTTAGCCAATTCTAATATCAAATTTGTAAAAAAGGGGCTTGATAATTTGGAGAGAAATATGTCCAAGCCAAGGGGCAGTGGCACAGTGGGTTGAGCTGCGCTGCTTCGTATTCTTGGTGTAAGCCTGAGCTAGCGACCAGGGTTCGCGGATTAAGGTGTCCAGCCTCGTTTCCGACAAGTCTTTCTTTCTGAAAGACAAGCGGAGCGAGGTGCTATTCAACNCAAGTCTTTCTTTCTGAAAGACAAGCGGAGCGAGGTGCTATTCAACCAGTCAGTTTAAATTCCGTATTTGCGCTCGACCGTTATGAAAGTAACAACTGTTTCGCATTGCGTAGGAGAGATTACAGACTGAACTATCAGGCGAATACATGTTAGTCAGATTGTGATTAACTGTAAATAGTGTATATAATGTAATTAGCGTGAGTGATACATGAATTGATATGTATTGATAGATTCGCCCTCACGGGTATTGGCAAATACCAACCCAAAAAGAAAAAAGAAATATGTCCGACTATGATAATGTAATCTGTGATGGTGTGAAGAACTCTGAGAGGAATGTGAAATTACTGAAAAGTCTCTAATATTGGCATAGGATGATGAAACCAGTGTATGCTCTTAAAAGGTTTATATTGACATTATATAGTGAGGATTACAATGCCTGTTTAAATCCTGCTGAAATTATTTTGGAAATAGTAAGAATAATTGGCAGGGAAGCTGTATCGAGTATCTATTTCCCGAGAAACTCTTGGTATATTGGGATAGATTTTGTGTTGGCTGAAATTAATGAGCAATGCAACGTACGTTTAAATTCTTTAATATTGTTACATTGTTCCATCCTCAATAGGCTCTTTGCATCAGATTACAGAGATAAGAGTGCACTGGCTCCCAGTAGAAAAAGATTACGGAAAAGTTAAGCTAGTGTTAAACCCTTATATTGTGAAAGTCAAATACAGAATGAAAATTATAATGTGAAGGAGGATATGATTTTTAAATCTGGGCTGATTTTAATAAAAGGGATGTTGAAAGGGGGAGGAGTGCAAATTGAAAGTATCCCTCACATAATGAACATTGGTGCAATGTCTGCATTGATAACTATTCATGGAAGAGAGCCAATTTGTCTCTCCTGTAAACAGTTGGGACATAAATCTATAGACTGATTGTTAGGAAAGTAATGCAAAGAAATTGTATTCAACCATGGTAAAAAATAGTAATAAGGAGCAAGTAGTCGATCATGAATTTGAATCCCAGATAGATTATGATTTGAATTGCAATTGGAAAAAAACACTAGTGAAAATAAAACAGTGAATGCTAATCTAGCTGAAGTAAATAAAAAATATGGTGACGATAACAAGCTAAATACTGACCTTCTTGCTGTGGAATCAGATGGGGTTGCAAGGATCGCAGATGAGTTATGACATGAGTGAAATCGATAAAGTTGACCCAGAAATTGTAATGGAAGAAGAATTTTGAAGACCTATGCATGACTCTACACAGACTTGTATAAAAATTAGGATTAAAAAAAGTAAAAAGAAATTTGGAAAAGTACAGAGTAAAAGTGAGAGAAGGAACTGTAGTGGATGCAGCTAATAAGGTAAGCATTATTGGCATTACTCAAGGAAATAAAAAGTCTGTTAAGATGGATGGTGTTGATTTTAATGTTGAAGTTACGTAATTAAGGGCCAATAACATTCTGAACTGTAAATGGATAAAACTGTAAGTTTTAGTATTTATACTTTGAATGTGAGATCGTTAAAAGAAAGAAAAAAGAAATTCCTAAAATTATATGTTTGCAGAAGACGAGAAGACGGAGGATGGAGAGTGAAGAAATATGGTTGACGGCAAATAATAAATATAAAGTATTTGAATGTATAGCTAATAGTTGTTGAAGAAAACTAGCTGTAATAGTGTTATGTTTGGTATTATATGCTGTACTAATGTTTCTTATGTAAATGAAAATGAAATGTTGGTTACATTTAATTATAGATGTCATAGTTTTATTGTTTTTTAATGTCCATGCTGATAATACAAATGGAAATGAACACTTTTTATCTAACTATGACTAATATAATAAGAGATATTGAATCTCATGTGATCATAGTTGGTGATTACAATATAAATAATAGTTAATGCAAAAGAAATGGTGAACCTGTCTTTTATGGAAAACTATGATTTATGTGATGTTGCTGTGAAATATGATGGATATTAAAACTAGAAGGGATAATAGATCATTGAACTGGCTGGATAGAGTATTGGTATCACAAACATTAAAAGGAATTTGGATTTGAAATATGAAATGGTACCTTTTTCTGATCACTTGATGATGAAGTTATTAGAGAGGGTGGGTTATCAGAAATATTTAATAAGTGGGAGTGGAATGATCATGATTATCTTAATCTGTGTAAGTGTAAGTCATTAAATGATTTAATTGGAGATGTATCAATGAATCCAATTATTGTGAAATGGTCTATATTTAAAGAAGAGGCTTTTAGGTTTGTAGTTTCCTATACAATAGAGAATAAAAAGAAAATACAGAGAGAAATAGAAAGTCTTAATAAAATAATTAATATGTGAGTTAAT
Organism: Euperipatoides rowelli; assembly: GCA_003024985.2. Classification (NCBI taxonomy): domain Eukaryota; kingdom Metazoa; phylum Onychophora; class Udeonychophora; order Euonychophora; family Peripatopsidae; genus Euperipatoides; species Euperipatoides rowelli. The sequence continues at coordinate 16,486 of PXIH01S0015860.1, forward strand.
AATGAAGGTGGTCAGATGAAAATATAATAGATATGAAAATGAGGATAGTATATTTATTACTTACGGAGCAGAAATCTTTGATGCTGAAGTATAAGAAAGACTTACATGCCTCACAAAATTCTCCAAGGTGGAAAATGGTGTCAATACTGAAGAAGAAAAAAATAACTGTGAATATAGAAGTGTTTAAGATAGGAGAAAAAATGGTTGATAATGATAAGAGATATATTTTTTTTGGCAATTATGTGCCAATACCCACCTGACGGCTGAGGTGAATCTATTAAGGTAACTGATATATACACTTTTTAACATATTTATAATATTTACAATTAATTACTAATCTGACTATCAGCATATACATCTGAAAGTTCAGTCATAATCTTTCCTACACAATGCGTAACTGCTACACTTCGTAACTGACTATCAGTATATACATCTGAAACTTCCTGGTCGTAATCTTTCCTACACAATGCGTAACTGCTACACTTCGTAACTTTTGAATGCAAATTCAGAAATTTAAACTGACTGGTTAAATATAACCCTAAACTCTGTGTCTTTCAGAAAGAAAGACAATTGGGAGTAGGGGGTCGGACAGCCTGGGCCTCGCATCTAGCTCACACCAACACCAAGGAACACAAAGCACAGCTCAACCCACTGTGCCACCACCCCTTGGCTTGATAGAGATATTGGTGAAGTTGCACAAAAGGTTTTTTTTTTAAACAATAGTTTATGACTTTTAAAGGAAATAATAATAATTGAGAATATGATTAATTTGATTTGAAAACATCTTATAAAATATTTAAGAATAAGAATATATTTTGCAACAGTGAGGAAAGTGATTTAAATAGTGCATTTTTTAGACTTCTGGTTAAGATGGCAAATGTAAGCCAGCATTCAACCGATGGTGACCAGATTAAAGCTTTAGAATGGTTGGTAAAACTCCAAAATGATATGATGGAATTCAACACTGTTATTCTTGATAATGAAAATAACTCGGAAAAGTACATTAAAGTTGTTGAAGAGCCTAAAGAATTGGCATAAAGCATTTCATCCGGTCTTGGCCCCGAAACGTTATGTTTTCATTCTCTTTAGTAAGCTTGGCGATACCAGGATTCATGCTGTTGAGATTATGCAGAAATTAGTCAAGATTTTGGGGAAAGAAGTGGTAAAAAGTGTTTACTTTCCAAGAAATGCTAAATATTTTGGAGTTGATTTTGTTAGCAAGGAGAAAAAGTTGGAGGCTCAAAATGTTTTAAGTGCTTTAGAGACTGTATGTTGTGTCCTTGGTGATTGGAAAGTTAAGCCAAACTGTTGACATTCACATACATTGGTACCCTGTGAATGAGGATACGGTAAAAGTAAGGACTGAGGTCAGTGTTTATGTCAAATTTATTAAGTTTAGAAATGATGATTTGATAGTTGCTCTGGATATCAATTTTAAGACAAGTTTGATATCTATCAAAGGTTCAGTTAATCCTGGAATTCAAGTGGTGGCTATATCGCACACTATGGACATTGAAGGGATACCTGTTCTCATGACGATAAAGGGAAGAGAGCCTATCTGTCTCACTTGTAGACAGGTAGGGCATAAATCTTTTGAATGTTCAAGAAAAAAATGTAAGCTTTGTCAGAAGTGGTTTGAAGGGGAGCATGATGAATGCAGTGCAAAAGAAGGAGGAAAGATGCTTTATTCTAGTATGCTTAAGGTTGGAAAATGATACAGAAATGGAGATTAGTTTTACGGAGAATGCAGCAATTGGATCAGTGTTGAAAGAGAAACTCTATCCAAATGGTAAAGGTGATTGTTTACAACAGGAGAAACCAAAAATCCATTTTAATGAGCAGGAGGTACGTTCTGACCCCAACCTCATGCAATGGTAGATTGGGGAGCTAGCGTCGCCTGTTTCGTCAGGTGATGAATGTGAGTTAGAAGTTGACCCTAACAGTGATTGGCGGAACCTTTTATACAAGTGTTGGCAGGAGTAAAAGGAAAAGCCTAAAGAATTAGGAGCTTGTGAATCAGAAAAGATTAAGGAAACAGTGCACACGCAAGATGGACGACAGTTAACAAACTATTTTTTTCTCTCAGAGTGTTAAAGAGTCCAAATGGCATATTAACTTGATAAAGGACCTTAGAGAATATCAAGAGTTGGATTTACAGCAAGAACAGTATACTGAAAAATATTTAAAACTCATGGGGAGCTTAATACTGGGATAAACAAATGAAATCGTCATATCATTCAAAACGTTTTGTATTCACGATGTATCATGAAACCAAAGACACTCTTTTAAATGCAGGGAAAGTTATAAGAGAAATGGCAAAGATTGTCGGAATAGAAAACATAAAAGGAATTTATTACTCACAGAATGGAAAATATTTGGGAATTGATTTTGAAGAGGTGTTCATGAAAGAAATGATAGAGGAATATTTCATTGTGCATAATGAATGTTATGTCATACCGTAGTTATAGGGTCGTGCTAATACGAGGATAGATGCATAGCTGCATTGGCTGCCAATATTGGAGGACTATGCAGAAATTGAAAATGAGCTTAGTAAGTATATGCACATTTATTCAATGACTAATGAAACTGAATTTATTGGTGGTGAAATAGAGGTAAAAACCAATGTGTTAAATATCAAGGCTACCCTGTAAAAGTGATAGAAATTGTTGACATCTATCATGTTTTTAAAGTTTTAAATTTAAGATGTTTACTTACAATCAGAGGGAAAATGTCAATTTGCCTAAAATGTGAAAAAAAAATAGGCCACAAATCTGCTCAGTGCTATTTAAGATTTTGACGGAAATGTAAGGACTACTATTTTGATTGTATCGTTGATAAAAAAAAATGATAGCATTCATAAATAACAAAAAGTTCTCTCATTTTGATCTTATGAGAGATGGTGTTTTGCAAGGTTCCTTTTTGTCCTCGGTCTTATATTTGGTTTATTTGATGGAACTATATCTAATGTTGATGGACAGTACAAAATGGGTTTGGGTGGTGGACAAATTAATGAGAATAATCATTGTCTCCTACACTGATGATATTAATGTCATGGTGTCGAACAGGAATCAGCTGAAGAATGTGTATGAAAGATTCAATATTTTGCTAAGATCACTGGAGTTAGGATTAATCTGACAAAATCATATGTATGGGATGTAGATAGGGGTAAGGAATTTGAGTATAGGGATATGAAAGGGAAGCATGGGTGTATCTTGGGCATACCATTCCCTGTAGATAATTCAAGTCAAAAGAGGATAAAAGTGATTAGTAAAAAAATCACTGAAGTAGAGGAGTTTGCAGCTAGGATATCCTCAAGTTGTAAAAGCTGCAGAGGGAAAGTGAGGCTAATAAATACCTTGTTTATTCCCAAATTTATCTATTATTTTCTTATATTGTTAAGTAAAAAAATGGTTGGTAGGGTGAATGCGATCACACAGAAGTGTATCTTCGGAAAATTTAAATGGCTCATGCTAAGGTGATTATGATGACTAAAAAAGATGGCTTGGGGCTGATAGAGTTGGAATTGATGTACAAGGTTGTGATGTTAAATTTTGTGATCTCCCAGATATATGATGATCTGAGATTGAAGAAACTGTTAAGTATAGAAGGAAAAAAAGGGGATCACTTGCTGGCTATGTGGACTAAAATTTTTCGAGAAGTTAATGAGATTTTTTTAGTTAAATGTCAAGATCTCCTATAAATCTTTTGCAATTTTCACGTTATTTGATCCTGCTAGAGTTTGGAATTATAGGAATAGGAGGGTTACCTAAAAAAAGTTATTAGGAGTTTACATTGAGGGATCTCTTGAAAACTTCGTAATCAAATTGAGTCTGAGAATTCTTCCAGTCAAGGAGAGGTCATAGAGAATGGGAGTAATAAAAACCTATAATGTAGACTGTCCGCTTGGATATGGGCATGCAGAAGATGCTGATCATCTTTTTGGTCATATGTCATGGCTAGGAATCTTTATTCGGTAATCATTGGCATGGAAAAAATATAGACTCTGGGAAGTTTGGAAGAGGAAATCACTGGTGAACATTGGAAGTTTATTCAAGTAATGTTTTTTTTTGCCATAGGGAAGATTCGGTGTGGGATAGTGTTTCAAAATGTTAGAGGAGAGAATCTTCAATGTTTTCTTAATTATGTACATACAGAGTATAGGAAAGATCTATTTTCTTTGTCTAATGAAATTTTTGTGAGAATATGGTATGTGGAAGTGCTGTCATGAGAGGTGAAGTTTAATTGTTATGCTGTTGGACAGTATGTTTTTAATTTTTCCTTTTTCTTTTGAATGTGCCTCTAGTCCGATTGAGATCTAAAGGTGTTTGTATCTTGTAAATATCTTGTTTTAATAAAAAATTTAAAAAAAATAGTGCATTTTTAATGAGTGAAGTAGAGTATGTGTTGAAGTCCATAAGAAATAATACCTTGCCAGGTCCTGATGGACTCACAAACTCCTTCTATTGAGTCCTAGATGTAAAAGGTAAAGAGTTGTTGTAAACTAATGTAAACTATATATTACTAAATATTAAAGATGTGAAAATAATAGAAAATTATAATAGGGCCTATATTAAGATACCAAAAATGTGAGTTATTGTATTTATACACTGAGATAACAGGCTATCGACCTATAGCTCTGATGAATGTCAATGTGAAATTGATGCAAAAAATTATATTAATAAGGATGTCCCCAATGGTACAAGAGGTGTTGCTGGAGGGTGTCTTTGGCATAAAGGGGAGAAGCATAGCTAAATCATTTAATTTGAAATATAGAAAAAGCCGAAAAGAAGTATATGTTGTAAAAATAGATATGGCTAATGCATTTAATTTTGTTAATGTATCTTACTTGGGATACATTGTGGATAAATACTTGTGGAAAAATAATACAACGGGGTTAATTATGAATTTGATAAAATATAAAATGATTGCTTTTAATAATAAAAAAATATATAAGAAATTTGAGGAAATGGAGAACGGAATATTTCCGGTGTTCCCACTTTCTTCCACAGTGTATGCCTTGAACTAATTGAATTTGTTTAAAAAAATAACAAAATCAGTAAAAGGAATATGGGTAATGGATAAATTGATGAGGATTAATATGGTGTCGTATATGGATGATATCATGGTGGTGGTATCATCCAAAACTCAGATCACACAATTATATATTACAAAAAATCATAGAAATCAATGGGTCTAAAATAAATTTTAAAAAATCATACATAATGGGATGTTTACAAAATGGTACTATTGGTTATCGGGATATTAGGAGAGCATTCTTTTATTTTAGGGATTCCTTTTAAAGTGGAGAGTATGAAGGTAGTGCAAAGAAAAAGATTAAATGCAAAGCTAGATAAAATAGAGAATAGTCCAGTAGGATCAAGAATATGTGTGGTGGATGGATAGAAAAGGTTAGATTAATAAATACATTAGTTGTACGGTACCTAAATTCATTTATTACATGCTCTTTGTGATAATGACAATGGTTTTTATTAGGAAAATGAATAGAATGACTCAGAATTACTTGTTTGTCCAATGCTAAGGTAGTGATGCAAAAAAAGAGAGGTTGGCTAGAGCTTATTGACATATATAATGNAGTAGTAATTTATAATTTTGTGAATGAAAATATTGTAAATGAGTCCTTATTATAAAATAGATGTGCTGTGCTTAAGAGTTGTATACAAATATACATAGAGGTTTAAAAGACATGTGTCATACAGATGGGAAAATTAAATATAATGAAATGCAAAAGATTCAATTTTTTCTATCATTGTTTGGTTTTAGGAGTCAAATTAATTGCATAAAAATATTTTTCTAATATAAAGAAAAAAAGAATATGCAAAAGTAACAATCTGGAATAGGGATAATGTATGGGGATATGGGAATGTGAAAGTTGATTTAAAAAAGTAATGAAAATTAAAGTACCGGTATCTAATGTTTTTTAAAAATTTGTAATAAAGTTTTTGTTAACGATCCTCCCTGTGAAGGATATACTGTACTATTTAAATTAGGAATTATAAAGACTTACAATGCCGATTACCCCTTAGGGTGTGGCCAAATAGAGGATCAAAATCACTTTTTTTGGCAGTGTCTTAGGAGGTGGGAACTGATGAAACTATATATTATGAAGGATTGGAAGAAGTATCATTTGAATGAAATCTGGGTCATGAGGTCGATAGAGAGTGTCGAATCAAGAATAAAAAAAAAATTGTTTGTACTTTTTTTGGCCTTGTGGAAAATCAGGTGTACAAATATCTTTAAGTTAAGGGAGATTAATATGAAGATTGTTATACATTATTTATGCAAATGATTCGTGTTGAATACACTAATGATATTTATTTTCTCCCTGATGAGAGTTGCAAGAAATTATGGGATCAAGAAGTAATGAGCAAAGATGAGGAAAATGAGAGAAGTGTTGTAGAGTATAACGCTATTTCTTTTTTTGTTGATAATTTATATTGTGTTTGATTTTGTAAACAACATAAAAGAATAATATGAATAGTGATGTGCTATGTGCATGTAATTCTTGAAAATTTGGTTGGCCAAGTATAGAAAATTTATATTTGACTGTTTGAATCTTTATATAATAGTCTAGTTTGTTTTAAATAAAATAAAATCCTTTACTAACTATGCTTGTTTTCCCTCTCTCTCTCTCTCTTTTTATGTTTTAATATGATTTTTTTTTACAACGCTTTGAGTCATTACCAAAACTTGAATGACATTTATTTTTCATTTAATTTTGCAAAACTTCTAATTAAATAAATTTTACATTAAAAAAAAAAAAAACATTTTAATTAATTATAAAATTTAATTAAAATGGAAATAACTTAAAACTACATTTGATAGGAATAAAATACTAAATTAAGTAATTATATTTTTTAATAAAATTCTGATTTTGTAGGTGTGTTGGATATAATAGAGATTTATAAGAGATGGAGATGTAAGAGAGGGAGATGGGGATATATCTATAAAAATACATATTGACAGATAGATATACAAATAGATAAATATACATTTAGATAGCCATTATCTTAGTGGTCAGTTGGTAAGAAGGCAGGCTGCCAACTAAGACATCCTGGGTTAAAATTCCACTTAGGGTATGGACGTCATCTTACGTTTTCTAAAGTAAACAATCCCGTTTTATATTTTTTTAAAAAAAAAGAAAAAAATATAGACATATAGATAGATAACTTATACATCTAAATATAGAGATAAATATACAGAGACAGACAGACAGAAAGAGAGAGAGACAGAGACAATGAGAGACAGAGTGACAGAGACCAAGAGAGACAGACAGACAAGGTCAAGAGAAGAGAGAGGGAGGGAGAGACCAAGAGAGAGAGAGATAGCGAGAGACAGAGAGAGAGATTAAAGTAATTTCTTTTTAAAGTGAAAATTCATTAGTAGTTAATTTATGCTCTGTCAATCTCTTGAACTATATTATTTTTTATTACATGCTTAGGATATCCATAGATCCGTCATTGACAGGAGATCTTTATTTTAATGGATAATACATGTTTTCATACTAGTAACTAACACAATCGTTAATTGTTTTCCTACTATACAGTTCTAATGATGAGGCAGCGTACCACGTTAAAAACCCAGGAAAGGGGTAGAAGCCAGGGAATAACCCCTTCCATAACTGCTTCAACTGAGATGCGAGCCTGGAAACATCTCAGCTTATGTTATCATCCTTGCTTAAACAACATGTATTGCTACAGATGGTGCCACAAGGATGAAACCTAGAATTAAAATTTATTATTATTTTATTATACTTTAAGTAATAATATTGCTTTTGTAAAGCAAAACACACTTAATATTAAAATAATATACATAAAAACATTAATCACAATATTTATATATTGGTAAGTATGAATGCAAGACATATTTAAATCTATAGAAATTCAACCTCTATATTATCAATTATTTTAAATAATAAAGCAGTTATTATATTAATATATTGTCAAACACAGATGCAATACCTATTAAGCAATAAAATGTTAAACTAAATAATGCATCATTCAAGTAAAATATATCAAAGTTAAGTAATAATATATAAAACCTAAAAAATGTATAAAATAAAAATAATGAAAGTATTAAATTTTACATAGTAAAATAACCAGCCAAAACCTCTGTATTTGAACAATTATTAACATAATCATTACTCCGTATGAATTTATCAAAGGTTTTTTTTCGGAAAGAGACGATTTTAATTTCCATTCATAATTGGTGAATATATCATTACAATTGTATTATCTATTTGAAAGTTGAATAATAATATTTCAATCTCCTTGTAAACTCAGTTTGCATTTAATCTATATTTATTTCTATGTAAAGGCCAACAGATCAAAAGTTATAAGGCTTTATTCCCAATCGCTTCATAGTTAAACAAACAAGCTGATTCCAAGGACATATCACTTATGGAAATGATTTTAAGTGCGTTGGATAAGATGGCATTCTATATGAAGTTTGTTTGAAATTGGATGGATTACTTGTTCAAAAGATATTTAAAAACATATGTTCTTCAAATAATAATAATACAATGTATATATGTAGTATGCCTTGATTAATGTTATATTACTAACAAAGTTGTAGTATATGAACATTTTATAGTCTGAAATTTGTAAATTATTCATAAGAAAAAACAAACTAGCTCATTCTATGCACAGATGTGTGTAAATAATACCCCCTCAAACAGAAATGCAGACCAGTGAGACCACAAACATACAATGTGTATGTATGTATGTATGTATGTATGTATATATATATATATATATATATATATATATATATATATATATATATATATATATATATATATATATATATTGTTGGTTTATATAGACCTACTTAGTTTACTGCTAGATATTTTACTCAAACATTATTGAATTAAAGCTCTCACAATATTTCTGCATAAGTGATGAACTGAAACCCTTTCCTAAATAATGTACAGAATATTTTTGGGATATACAAAGTGTTATTTGATGAATGTCTGTATGCTTTTAATTTTTATATGTTATAGTTTAGGGGCCAACTTTATTATATGTGTGTATGTCTTTATGCGTTCTAGCTCTATGAGGAAACAGACAATCTCAATTGTTACTATAGTCCTATGAATTACGCTTAGCAGAAACATAGGGGTGATGGTGGCTTGGTACATAATATCTATTTACAATTTTGCCTGTCCCAACTGTAACTGGTCCTGCAAATTATATTCATTGACAATGCTGGAGTCACTGACTCTGGTAATATTTGACAACTGCACTCCCTTCTTCAACAAAGTAATAATTTCAAAAGAACAGTGTCTTCAACTATTCCTTGCGAAGGGTAATAATTGCTTTTAGAATTTTGGAAATAGAATCTTTCTAAAATGCTCACCTTAAAACAAAACTTAATATATTTTTCCTGTATTAATGCAAGAAAAACTAACCTGTCTTTATTACTTAAATTATTCAACTTTTATGCAAGAATAATGCAAACAAACAAAAAAATATTATAATTTTTACCTTTGTAAATTATTTTTAACCCTTTCCCATCTGACAAAAATGTTAGCTTT
>PXIH01S0015890.1:0-11679 GCA_003024985.2 Euperipatoides rowelli
CTTTTCTTTGAACTTCTTGTTATTCTAGAACATTCCATATAAAGCATTACCTCATATGGGCGTGTGTAAAATTTTCTGTTCTTTATTTAAACACCAAGTTTGAGAAAATCGACCAGATATTAACGTTGCTATAGTCAAATCTTCATGATCTCACATTTATAAGTAGTAGGCTAGGCAATTTTGTAAGCATGATGACGAACATATACATACACTTCTAACAATTATTAGGGATTAAATCTAATTGGAACAGGTATGTTATTTATATTAACCCAATGGTGCCTAACTCCTGATATATCAGTAGTTGATTTAATTAGCAATAATGACAAACTCCTGGATTTTCAGCAGTTTGACTTTGCAAGGCTCTAATAGAGAGCTCTGTTCTTAATCTCGTTTTTTTACGATAAATTCTNTGATAGTATATGATGTTGAAAAATAATAAAAACTATTAATGGAGTGCTGATATAAACACATAGTCCATTTTTGATTAAAATAATTGATTGGAGGTTAGGCAGAATTTCACTTTTCATTCAGATGAGGTCAGTCACCATTGGGTTAAAACATTTTTTATTTAGTTAATAAAAACAAAATAGGTACATTGATATTTGACTCTTCACTACTACTTCTATCTCTACCTCCTTCTGCCATTTTAAATTATCAATATAGTAATTCAATTTATTATTTTAAATTTATTAACAGTATGTAAAAATACTAACTTATGTTAATGTAAACAAGAAAATATTATATACTATTCAAATATTGAATTTCAACCTTGAATCATATAACACATGTTAAATACTTAGTGTAGAAATAGTAATGTGAAAATAGAATATTAGGAAAAGAGATGAGAGAGAAGATAAAAAAATACTATGTAAACCTTCAAAATAGGATAGCCTATATTTTAAAATATTCAACATATAATTTTAATACTATTCAAACTTGCAAATCAAAGCAATTCAATTCAAATTTTGTTATTCAGAAATTTCAATTGTTTTAATAAGTAAAATTTTTCAAATTTAATGTACGCTAACTCCTCTCTATGCTTGCTATTTCCCTAACTAAAAGAAAAAAAAAATGTGTTCTATTTAACTAATTAAATATGCTAACCTGTATTTTTATAAATTTTACAATGCTTAAAATCTATATTTTTAAATTTAAATATATTATTCTATTAAAAGCAATACACTTTTTAACGTTAATATTTTTAATTTAAAGCCTTTTTAAAAAAAAAAAATATTTGCTAGCAATTTAAAAGTTTCAAAACATTACCGTCCTTCTAGCTTCGGGCCCTACTGCAAACAATTTACTGGAGTTTCGACGCTTCAAATTGTATCATTTTAAATCCTACCATTCACAGTTAATTGTTATCACCGGGTTTGCTTCTTTGTCGGCGAGACATTATAACAAATGGCTGTTGCATACGCCGTCCATCATTGAGTTATCCGGATTGTTAGACAAGTGGTGAGTATACGAAATAGAATAACAATTAACACATGAACTAGAGCTAGTATTATAAATAAGATATCTTTAATTCAGGCTGAACAACAAAATGTAAATAAATAATTCTACACACACAGGCAGAAAGTAGACAAACTCGGAAAGACTAATAACATCTTACTTTATCACTTGGTAGTTTGGTTTCCATAAGACACTATATTGTAATACATTTTCCAATAACAGGCTGTTAAGCTAAGTCACACAAAAAGGGTTATTGCTATAAGTGAATATAATTAACTGAACCGGCGGTAATTAACCCGTGGTCCGGAATCAGTGAAATGTGCGACGGGTATCATGTAAAGACCAGAGGATACCGTCGTCTTGACATGGTCACCCGTCCCCGGTACAGATGACTATGAGTTTTGTTGAAAATGAATGGGATGACAGTGGAGATGGGAAAGAACAACCAACAATTACAGTATTAAAACACCTTTTTATAAGCTTTGGTGACATCACCTTAGTATAATTTACATTACTAGTAATAGAACAATTTGAATACCAAATCTGATGTTTAAAAAATAGCAAGCATGACTACTCCTAAACCTGGAATGTCACCAATAAAGTAAATAAACCCTTTGTATTTTCTGAATATAAATGAACCTATAAAAACGTTCATTATAATATATATGAAAGAAAATATTGTCAGTGATCTTAAATGAACCTCATAATCAGCAGATTATGGGTTAATTTCTTATTATTAGGTATATTTATTATTATTACTTCAGTATGTAATAAGATAAAACTTTTTAGGTAGTTATACTGCTACGCAATGCTCGTCCGTTGCGTAAAAACGGAAAGCTTTGCGTAATATCATGCGCACTGGGGGAGTCAGGCATACGCTATTAAAAGATGGCTAGCCATCCGTGGCTTACCCATAAAAGTTGAAAAATTCCAACTTTTACTCAGATCTATCCATTTGCCATCCATCTTGTTAGCCATTGAACCAATCATATCTTAGGTTTTCTAAGTAGAGCAGACACCCTGTTGTTTTTGTCCCGATTGATTATAGTTTGAAAACAGCGTATTTCAATATTATTGTTTTGATATATATTTTCCAACTGATTCAATTAATTTTAAAGCTATTATAAGCAGATTATTTTTTTTTTAAAAAAAAATAATAGCTTACTTTATTCATAATAAATGGAAGGGAAAAATAGGAATAGTCTACATACACATTTTAACAACAATCGTATACACTTAGTTTATTTTAATTTGACTATATTTTTATAACGTAGATTTCAAATAATTTTACTATTTTAACAAGTTTTTCATTTAAAATAAAGATTTTTAAATAAAATAAAACTAAAATATTTTACACAATACTAGAAGTTTATTGGAATTCATTTTGATACGTAAAACTAAAAACCACAACAATGTTTGTAATTAGAGGAGGAATATGATTGGTTATTGTATGAAGCAATTTCATTAATTACGGACCACCTCTGCAGAAAAGTATAAACACATAAACGCAAATCTATACATTTTTCAAGACAGATAAACGGACTGAAAACCTGTTGCGTAAAAAGTATAAATGAGCCTTAATAACTTAACATTACATAACTTGGCAACTATTTGATAAGTACTTTTTTTTTTTTGGTAATTGTTTGATGTTTGTGGTGGAAGAAAAAGGAGCATTTACTATTAGAAAAATCCCCAAATTGGAAATGAAATAATTAGTGCTAAACTTTGTACTAAAATTGCTAAATAATTTTTTTTTATTGAAAAGAATGTATTTTTTATAAACATTTGTGTTATAAAAACACATATAATTAAAAAAATTAAAGCAAACTTAAAATGTATTGCAACTTTCCCAAACTCTATACTGGCTAATGAGAAGGGTCCTGCTGTTATCTCTTATTTTGACACAATAATAAGCTACCAGTGTAATATTTTAAATGGCAATTATCAGATTGACCTCCAAAGCTTGGGGGACATATCACTTTTATTAGCAAAAATATAAGAACAAATTTCTAGATTTGACTTACCAGAAAAGTTTATTTCCGCTTATTATTATCATTTTTCATACTAGCAACACTTCGTTTTCATTACATTTTCTTCGTTTTGAAGAAAACAAGCTCGAATAGCTTCGGATTTCTTTTCTGGGAGACATCTTTATTGGAAAAAAAGTCTTGTAAAGCAGTTCTGTTCTTGTGGAATTTATACAGGGAGATAGATAATTTATTGAGGGGGGGGGGGGTGTGGTACAGTATACAAAATATAAAAAAAAGGAAATTATACAAAATGATTTTTTTTTTCAATAAATTATATTTTTTTTTTTGGGGGGAGGATGGTCTTGATTGATGAAGGGTTCATTTCTAGTGTTGTCTGTTCCAGAAACACAAGAAATGAACCCTTTATCAATCCACACCCTCCCCCCCCCCTCAATAAATGATCTATCTCCCTGTATAAATTCCGAGAGAACAGAACTGCTTTACGAGATTTTTAAGATGTCTCCCAGAATATAAATCCGAACTTATTCGAGCCTGTTTTCTTCAAAACGAAGAAAATGTAGTAAAAACGAAGTGTAGCTAGTATGAAAAATGAAATTAATAAGTGGAAATAAACCTTTTTGGTAAGTCAAATCTAGAAATTTGTTCTTATATTTTTGCTAATAAAAGTGATACAGTATGTCCCCAAAGCTTGTGACTCCCTAATTAAAGCTTCAAGACTCCCTAAAAGAGGGGGGTGGTGGGCATGGCCCCCACTTTAAGAATCACTGTTCTAAAATAGGTAAAAGCTGTGATGATGAAGGGTAGGGTTAGGTTATAAAATGATTGCAGTTTTATACAGATTAAAATATCATGCACTATTATTATTTCCTCTTGTGGATTATTTAATTCTCAATAGTGAAACAGCTAACTGTATGGTGAATAATTTTTACTTACATGTGAGTTTATACACCTCCAGACCATCCTCTAGTTCTAAATGACCTTCCAAAAAAGCACAACCCATTAAAGAAAAATCTTCAAGAGAACTAGCAACAATAATTCCAAATACTGTGCCAGGTTTCCAGGCTATCGGAACACAGTAATCCTTCATCTATATAAAAAAAAGACCAATAATTTATTTCAATATTTCCATCAATTTAAATATGAATTATAAAACTTTTATAGTATTAATAGTTATGTATCAGAGATTTTTCACCTCTATTTTTTTAAATCGATTAAATATGAATTATAAAAATTTTATAGTAGTAATAGTTATGTAGCAGACATTTTTCACCTCTATTTTAAATCAATTAAAATATGAATTATAAAAATTTTATAGTAGTAATAGTTTTGTATCAGATTTTTCACCTCTAAATCAATTAAAATATTAATTATAAATTTTTTTATAGTAGTAAGAGGCTGCGCCTGCCTGCGCGCAGTCCGATAAGTAGTTTAAAATTATGGGCTTATAGTTTTTTGATTTAAATTAAGTTTGAAGTTGATTTTCTTAGCATAAAGTAGTGAGTAAGCTTTATTTAAACTTATTTCAGATTTATCAAATGATTTTTTAGTCATCAATTTCTTATTACCGGTATGTGTAGAAAATGTTTTTACAAGTTTATTATAGAAATCAAAATAGAGATGAAAGACCCGAAAGTGAAACTTTTTGAAATGACATGTGATCTGTTTATTACAGGATGATTATGGATTGATTATTGAAAATTAATATTTTCAAGCGATTTTATGTAATATGATTTTGACATTTTTATCAAACTTTGGTTTTGTATTGAATGTTTTTTTTTTCTGGAATTGAAAATGCTGAATAGCATCGTAAAGCTGGCCTAGTTTCTATTCAGATGAGACTATCAATGAAGTAGACATTAAAGACATCCCATATTTTATATTACTACCAGGAGATTCTTATGCATGCATATTTGTATCATTTTAAAATTTATTGACAATTTTTTTGAGATTTTAATACTAATAATCATACATTGTATTGTAAATTTATTATTGATAGGAGTTAAATATTTTTGCAATGGAGAGTCTAATGGGGCATCGTTATGTATGCTTAAAACTTCGATCCTTGCTTTTTATGTGTTTGTGTTTTGTTTGTTTTTATTGTTTAAATAAGTAAATAATCAATTAAAATATGAATTATAAAAATTTTATAGTATTAATAGTTATGTGTCAGAGATTTTTAACCTCTATTTTTTTAATCGATTAAAATATGAATTATAAAAATATTTATAGCATTAATAGTTATGTATCAGAGATTTTTCACCTCTATTTTTTTTTAATCGATTAAAATATGAATTATAAAAATTTTATAGTATTAATAGTTATGTATCAGAGATTTTTCACCTCTATTTTTTTTTAAAAAATCGATTCAAATATGAATTATTAAAAATTTTTAGTATTAATAGTTATGTGTCTATTTTTTTTTATCAATTTTTGTTTATTGCATTCTCTGGTGGTTAGATGGATGGGCACTTTTAAGTGGTTTGTTCCAATTATTTTAAAAGCATTAACTATGACACAGTATGGATTCATAAGATGAGGGCAGGTGTCAGAGCTAGTACAAACATTTGAGAATTAGGGCAAAAGGGCAGAATCAATTTAAGTACTTCTACAGATAAAAGTCAATGTACAGTTGACACAAGATGAAATATTAAGACTAAATAGCAAAAAAAAAATTGTCCACAATAACTAAATGGTGAAAGGTGAAAAATTGAAACTATTTATCAAAACCATTGACATCTGGGCAAGGCCCTCTCGAAAAATAAACAGCAGTAGCTAGGTGAAGTTATGATATATCATGCCTGGAGATGGGTAAGCAAATTTGACAAAAGGATTTATTAAATGAAATAAAACATGTTTAAATTTTATTTTCTATAGCAAGGGTGCTACTAATCTTTTATTTTAATTAAACTGAAGTAAAATTATATGCAAATAGATTATGGAATTAAAATGGTATTATTTTTTTTTAGGAAGCCCAATATGATCTACTTAAAATCGAACTGATTTATAACTGTACAAAGAAAGCCCACGTTAATTAAAATACAATGACAAATTATACATTTGATGATACTTTATCAGGCCTCTAAGGCTAGATACTAATCAAGTTTAATGTCCCATAATTTTAAACAATGCTCACTAATCTTTATTCCTGTATTTTTAAAAGTATTATAGTGTCAATATTTAAAAAATATCTAATTGAACCATTAATTGATTTTTTAATTAAGTGGACATTGATCAGGCTAGCTAAACCTAATAAAAATAGAATATTTTTTTTTTTAAGTAATTACAACAATAAATATTTCTACAGCTTTTGAATATCTTTGAAGTCACTAAATTGCATCATTAAATTTTGTTAAAAAATTACAATAGGCTTATATGATATTTATTTGAAGAAATTTGAAAAACTTTAAATAGGTTGCAGTCGCAGACAATATACAAATTAGAGCCCTGTTCTCGTATTATTAACATTGACTTACTGGCTATTTAATCTCCCCTACCCCAATTTTTTTTTTTTTTTAGTGTGAGTTTAATTCTAATTAATAACAGGATGAAATCAATGCTTAACCTTTTTATTTATTTATGTAGAACACAAAATTTAAATTGTAGTATTTAAAATTTATAATAAAGCCTGTGTTTTAGTCTATAGATTGCCGAACATTGTCGAAGTGCATTTACGAAGATTGGTGGTTGCCATGTATTACCTAAAAGAGCATTATTGTATAGATTATGGTTTTAAATCAGTTCAAAATACCCATAGAAAATATCAATTCTTAATTTCAAATGTTGAAAATGACGACTAAATTAAAGTAAATGTAGTTTTTTTTTTTTAAAAAATATATTTTTAATGTATTTAAATGTTTTTCTTACTGTCCTAGGTTAATTTTTAAATAATAGAAAAGTAGATACAATTTGACTATACTGTATGTACATTGTACACTGTACAATATATTATTATTAAAACATTTATTTCGAAAAAGTTTACATAAAATGGAAATTGATAAAAATTGTGTCTCTAACTCAAGAATAGATGTGAGGCTCATTAGAGTAAAGAAAGAAAAGAAAATTTAAAAAATGATGGATAAATGAGAGCCATCTTCAAAAGAATCAACACATATGGTATATATTTCGGAATTAATATTAAGTAAAATTGATGTTTTTATTAAAAGTTTGAAGGTATGAAAAAATTGAATTCATGATTCTCAAAGAATTAGCATATGGAATTTTAAGCAGTGATGTAGTAGTTTTTTATCCGGAGACTTGATCTTGCATGGGAGGACAGTATTGGGTAAATGTTTTGAGGAATTTAAGGTGAAAATTTTATGAATTGAAATTCTTAATTTCTTTAAGGAATCTAGTGATAAATGTTTGAGGGAGTTGGCTGTGCTTTCATATTCCTTTCCAATTATTATTCTAAGTGCTCAATTTTGAACTATTTCAATACCATTGTCTAGTTTTTTTTTCAAAGATGGGTGATTCTTTGACAATGACAGCAGTGTTTTTATTTAAAATACATCTCCAAGATAAATTGACATATTTCAAAGTACCATCAACGTCTTTAGCGATATTTACCATTATCACCACTTGTGCTTGTAAAGGTATGCCACTTGTGCTTGTAAATATTTTTAATGGATTTGTGGTACTACTTTTTAGCATTTGTCTCTTTGGTGGAGGAAGAGCATATCCATTTAATGGAGAAAGTTGATGGATTCATTTTAATGAATTTTGGAAAAAATATCACATGGTCAACATTATCAAAAGTCTTTTTATAGTTAGTAATCAATGTGCATGCTGTATTGGATGGATCTTGTAAATTTCTACATTATTCTATCAATGAATATAGATATTTGTAACTGATCTTCCTATAATCCCTCCAAATTTTTGGGAATTTATTAGGGTGGATATTTGCCATAAAAATGATTTAATATTAATCTTTCACAGTTGTTGACTATTGGTGATGAAATGGATATAGGGTGAATGTTATCTGGGAAAAAAAGGTTTATTATTTTTAGGAATAGGGACTAGATAAGTCATTTTTCACAAATCCGGGCAAATTCCCTGCGTAAAGAAATAATGAAGAGGTGAGAAATAGGTTTAGCTATGATAGTGGTATATTTTTTATAAACGAAAGGGGAAACATCAAATGATGAAGAGGATCCATGTTCCTTTAGATGAGTTAAAGCAATGTAAACTTCATAGATAGTAATTTATAGAATACCGTAATTGAGATATCATCATCGACTAGGTGTTGGATGGGATTAAAGGGTTTATGAAAATTTGCTAGTTGTTTTAAGAAAGATAAAATAGAAAGTTCAGTTTCATTGGTTGTCGTATCTGGAAATTTGATTGAGTGTAAGGAATTAGTTATTGGTTTTAGAGTTAATTGATAGGAGTCAATCTATTTCAAAGGCAATATGATCGGTAATTTCTTTTACAACAATGTGACAAGGGAAGTAGTTCGGTTTGATGATAACGCTTATTGAATCAATTGGTGGATAATTTTGAATGGTTGCTTGATTTTTTTTATGTAGAATGAGATGCAACCCCCATGAGTTTTGTCATCTCTATTTCTAAATCTATGGATTACTTTGTAACTTTAAAGGCTTCAAATTGCTCTTCTTTGATCAATGGCTCAGTGAAAATGGCTATATCTGGGGATGATTCAGAAATAGTGGCTTCTAGCTGATCAGCTTATTCTTTATAGATCTGCTGCTTGAGAAAAGTAGTGATTTTTCGTTTGAGGGCATATTATGAAGTTATTTCTGTTAATCCTATGATTTTTATATAATTTTATTCTAGTATGTTGAATTGATACACTGTTTCTATTTGAAAAATGCTAAGTTCAGAGCTAATAATTGTATTTGAAATTTTTTTGTTGATAGCTAGGATAAGTGTAGGGAAATTTTCGCCCAATCTATATAATGAAGGTTAACAAAGTTAATAATTGAAGAATCAGTAGAATGTGGTGTAGATTCTATTAAATCTATGATTTCAAAAGCAATATTATTAAACTCAGTAATGATGCCACAGTAAAAATTTACCCTCAACCAAAAAACAAATATCTGCCATAAAAATAATAATAATAATAATCAACTAATAATAATAATAAAATAAAAATAACTAAAATCAACTAATTTAAAATTAATTAAATGGAAATAATAATACAAATATGTTTGGTTGAGGGCTGGGCTGATCCCATCCATAACCCGACTCAATGAGAAAATGCAAATCAAGTGTCTAGAAACTGGCTGAATAATGCACATTTACTGCACTTTTGACATCTTCACATGTATTTTCGTCATTACTGTAGGGCTGCTGGAAAATGGATCAAAATTCTCGAATCTATCAAAAAAAATATTATTTTATATCTAGATTATCATAGGGTTGTGGCAAAGTGAGTTTAATATGTAGTTGGAGTTAGGGTTCAGGATTGTGGTAAGGTTAGGACTGTAAATAAAAAAATCAAAGCTGCTATCAATGTGGATTATTGGTCCCATTACTAGACTCTTGTATTCAAATCTTACTTTGTTAATTTTATGTGTAAAGAATATACTTCAATATCACAAGATTTTTTTGGTGAAAGACAAAAGCAAGTCAAATAAAAAGGAGACAGCATGAGTGTGCAAACATAAACTGATCAAAATACAGATCTTTTATTTAAAATGTTTTTGTACAAATGTTTGAAATTATCAGAAGTTTTTGTGCCAACGTAGAAATTTGTAAATGTTTAGTGGTATGGCTCCAATGTCTTTCGAAAATTTGCCAGTCGAAAATAAGAAACTCTGTTGCAAAACGACGTCTTAATATGGATGTTGATGAACAACAAAGTGGAGCATGTTTTACAAGAAATAAAATTGTCAATGCCTTGGTTCGTTAAACAACATCAAAACAATGAACAAACATTGGTGATAACTTGCCAAATATTGTCTAGTGAGAACTTTTAAATAACAAGCAAAATAACCATTTTTGCCAAATTTCATTTCTTTAGGAATATAATTTGTTAACTTAAAATTATTTATTTAGTTTATTTATTTACATTCAATACTACAAATCAATTTCTATTTAAATTCTTGAGATACAGTGCACAACTGATCTACTAAGGCGTGTTCATCAATAGATTTTTTGTTTGTCTCATTAATATTATTTGTACCTGATCATGTGAATGAGCACCTAGAAACTGGAAGGCCTAAGTCCCATTTAGTCACATGATCAAGATGGATAGCAGCCTTAATGTTTTTGTTTACAATCCTAACCTTACATCTACCCTGACCCTAACTCCAACTACATGTTAAATCCACTATGCCCCAACCCTATGATAATCAACANCCTATGATAATCAACACTCCTAACCTTACCGTTACCCTGAACTTTAACTCCAACTATATGTTAAATCTACTATGCCCCAACCCTATGATAATCTAGAGGTGAAATATTCGTTTTTGATCGATTTTGATAATTTTGACACCACTTCCATCGGCCAATTCCGTCATGAAGAAAATACATGCACAGATGTTAAAAACACGGTAAAATGGGACTAAGGCCTTCCATGTGATCACTTAATTTCATAGACGAACAATAAGTTAGTCTTCCACAAATAACCACATGGTATATCACGAGCAGCAAAATACTCAATCATAATAAAATAATTAGCATGCTTTATATAACAATAATTCCGTTGGCAATTGCGTAAAAAAAATTGTTGATATAGGAGAATATTTGACAAGACAGTGGCATTATCAAAATACAGCATTAGTCCTTTCAGGTAAGGGACTCGTGCAGTGATTCTGTAAGGAATATTCATATAATGTTCTCTCCATAGATTGTAGCTGATAAAAAAAGAAAATAATTACTAGTGTCTGGATCTCAGACCTACCATTGTCAAGCAGCCTATTAGACGATCTACTAATCTTAACCGTAGGCTACACTGACCTAAACTTCAACATGAATATAATAGCAAATTAAAGGATCTCTAACCTTAACAGCATACAGAACCTAACTCCAAATTAAATATTAAAGCATAAATAAATAAAATAACAGCCAATCAGAGGTCGGCTTGCATTCTATCTGCAAGCCGACCTCTAATTGGCTGTTTTGGGGCTGTATGCCAATGGTAGGTCTGAGATCCAGACAATAGTAAAAAATCTCTACGTTGTCATCGCAGATATTCTCAACACACAATTTTTATATAAATTAATAATACCTTTAACTGCGGCTTAAAATCCACGATGGAAGCAACAAT
>PXIH01S0015896.1:6614-27102 GCA_003024985.2 Euperipatoides rowelli
TTTTTCATTTTTTGACCGAACGCTTGCCTTAAAATCATTTCTACAAAATGTTACATTTTTTTTCTTTATGGTCGATTAAAATAGAATTCATCTGTTCTACATAATATGTATTTTTAAATGGATCTACTTTAGCTTCTTTAAATCTTAATAGTCTGCATATATGATGAGGTACTTGTAATTCAGAAAAACTATAAATTCCAGTCGGTCTCATAAGAGATTTATTCTCACTAGCAGCTCAATACGAGTTTTAAAATTAAAAGATCGTATTTCAATTTTAAAATTAGTGGATTGATTTGATGTGTTGATAGCTTTTATCAGGTCTTAGATACTAGTGTAGATTCCAAGTGGTGTAGTAAAAATTTTAATATAAACATCTATAATATGTAAATCATTTGTATAAAGAAAATAAATTTCATTCATATTTTTATCAACACTATACCAAGTATGTGGATATTGGAATTTCAGCAAGTCCAACTTCTTAATCAGCTTGTGTTAAATCTAAGGATTTAGAAAGTTTAATTTTAAAATTTTGTGGTGTATTTTCAAGATAATATTCCATACAACTATTGGAAGGTAAGGTAATATAAAAATGAGTCATAATTTTTTCAAATCTTTTCCAGGAACCCAAGAATTAAAAGATGCAGGATATCCTTGCCACTTAATAATATATTTTCCTCGTCCTTTTTTTTCTTTTAATATATTTTATATTATAAAAATCATTACCATCTTTTTTGTTAACAGCTTGTAGTTCTTCTTGGTAGTACGTGCCATCAATGACCTCATCATTTAAATCTTTGATTTTATATACCGGTGGTACTGTAGGTCTAGGTTCAATGATAATAAATATTTATTGAGTCCAATTTGGAAGGTAGCCTTTTTCAAATGTTCGTTTCATTTTAGAAATTCTAACTTGTCCGATATTAAATTTAAAGGATTGGGATTCATCCCATAATTTATCTTTATATAAAATTTTATACACTTTTTCATTTTCTTTATTAAAACCTGACTTTTTTAATACTTCTATGAAAAGTATGATTATAACTTTTCATCAATGAAGGTAAGATGTCTAAATATTTTAATGTATTTTTAGCTGTGAAATATCTCCACATATTTGTTTTTAATGTTCAGTTGAACCGTTCCACTACTGCAGCTTTTAATTCAGATTTATTTGTAAAGAAATGTATATTATTTTCTTTTAAATAAGATTGAAAAATGTGGTTCTGAAATTCTTTACCATCATCTGTTTGGATTTTATTAGGTTTACGTTCTATATTTTTTTTAAATGTGGTTAGAATTTCTTTAGCTGTTTTACTTTTCATAGGTAAAGCCCAAGCATATTTGGAAAAGACATCAATACAAGTTAATAAATATTTAAAACCTGGGTTATATTTAGAAATACTTTGCAGATCTACCAAGTCTGCTTAGAACTGATCATTGATACCATGTACAATAGACTTTCTTCTTTTAAAATTTTTCCTAACAAGTTTATGTAATGTATATGCATCGTGTGTTTTAAACCAATGGTTTAATTTCTTATTATTATATGGTGTGTCTTCTTTCTGTATACTTCTCTGAAAGACTCGTTTCTCCGATAGACTGCCGATTTGTTCCGGGTTGTAATACTTTTCTACCCATCGTTTTCCATTACAACACCGACTCCAACAAACAAGTCTAAGTTTGATACGTCTGATGCATATCATATTCTGATAACTAATAACCTAAAAATAAAATGTTTAAGCATTTATATCGTCTTGCTAGAACAAAAATACTAACTTGTATTAATATGTGTGTTAGAAAAATAAAATAAAAATTTAACATTTTAAAACTTTTTTTTTTTTGTTTTTTTAAATATATTTACAACATGAAATTTTCAAATCTAGTTTTTATTTTTCAACTAGATGGAAATTTTTTATTAAGTTCATTAATGATATATTCAAATAAAAACTTATTATTTTTAACATGAAAATAAATTAAATTTCTTTCGTGGAAGTAAATGGAATGCAATGGAGGATTTGTATTTACATGATTATCTATTTAAATAATGTTAGCAATCAAGCGTGCTTCATTTAAAGCCATAAATATATTCTCTTTTAAAAGTCTTATAGAAAGTAATTTTTTACATTTGTATTTCAATTCTTTAGGAGTTACAGTTGGTTTCTTTTCTTTATACATATACTATTTTTTTTTTTTTTAAATCAAAATATATAGACTGGTGAATTTACTGTATAAAATTAAAATGATTAATAGATTTTGTTGTCAATGAGAGATCAATTTTCTTTTGGAAACCTTTCATCACGGTATAAACACTTTTAATATGATTATAGCATTCGTAGGTTAACTGATCTTTGAAATTAAAAATTCTCCCCATTTTGGATAGAAGAAGATGTAATGATGTTTGGATTTCATTAAAGTCCAATGGAATAATACTTTCAGTGGGAGGTGTTGTAGTTGGTAGTGGTGCTGATCTACTTCGGGTAGGTGGTGGTGGTTGATACTCCGGCATTGAGTCGGTATAATGATTGGTTGGTCCATCCCCTGTTTGGTACTCGGTATAATGATTCATGGGTTGAGATAAAATTTTATTTTCAAGTATGGAACTCACTGCATTATAATGTGGAAACATTTCATTACTTTTCTTCTTATAACGTATGTTCATTTTTGGAATAACTCGTGATGCTTAAATAGTAGTTGGAATAAAATACATTTCAATAGTGGTTGGAATAAAACACAATTTAAACAGCGGTGAAATAACATACAATACTTGGAGTAAGAGACAGTTCAAGTATCAGTGGTCAAATAATATGATAGAAAGAAAAAAAATTGAAGTTTATATACCACTCACCTCTTATTTGGATTAGATGAGAAGATAACCAATCACATCATAGCTTAATTGGTTGAAGAAGAGTTGACTAATGACAGTACAGCTTCCGTTTGATTGGTTAATATTATATAACCTGGGGTAATGTTTACTGAGGAAATATAGTCATTTCAATTTAAAGTCCTTCTAAGTGATATCATTATTAATAAACATAGGATTTGTATTAAACAATACCATTTAAGCATGAAACACAGTGACATCGGTGGTCTTGTTATAAGTATAGCACGATTAAATTGTATGTAGATTGAAGTAGATGGCATTCCATTTGAAGTAGATTCTGAATTATTTGAAGTAACCATTGTAATTTACATATTTTTAAAACAGTGAAAAATAATGTTAGAAAAAATAAAGTTTATATAGGAGTGATCTCATATGATTGGTTAAAATGTTCATGAACCAATTAGGATACAGCTTTAATTTGATTGATTGAGTAGTAGACTAATGGGAGTTAGAGTTTTGGCTTGTGAAATGTCATAGAGGGAAAAATGGAGTCTTATACCTTAGGTTTTATATTACGGTACTTTTTGATGATGGGCTTAGTGAGTATTTTTTTCTTTTTTCTTGTCTTCAGTAAAGGGATGTAGATTTTCTGCCGTTTGATCGGTGTTGTAACACCATAGTATTTATTGTATGATTCCGGATGACCGAGTTGATTAGAGGGGTAGTGTTCTCCCCAAAAATATGTCCCCTCAATCTCCGGTTGTTACAACACCGATTGTGACACTTAAAAACATAGGCTTTCTTATGGAGGCTTGGTGGCAAGAATGACCAAGGAATTATTTGATTGTCGGGTGTGGAGACTTGACTGTCCTGAGTGGATGGCGGTGTTGTAGAGGATGGCGGCAGTGTAGAGGATGGTTGACTATCCATCGGTGTAAAGGTGATTGGGGGTGTTGGGATGATAAAGTCTTGGGTCGGAAATGTTGTGCTTAGGGAGTGTAGTATCCTAGAGGTGGTGGTAGAATCCACTGGAGTTACCC
The DNA here is from genome assembly GCA_003024985.2 of Euperipatoides rowelli. Lineage (NCBI taxonomy): Eukaryota > Metazoa > Onychophora > Udeonychophora > Euonychophora > Peripatopsidae > Euperipatoides > Euperipatoides rowelli. The sequence continues at coordinate 10,473 of PXIH01S0015896.1, forward strand.
CAAACTCCAGACCGGAGAAGTCTGGTATTGGTTGTGTGAACCCATCGTAGTAATGCGGGTTCGCACAGAATTCCCTCGCCTCTACGGCAAAGTCGTTGCACATAAAGTAGCCGGACATAAGTGCAGCTGCCGGTGCTGGTGGTGGGATATCATCCTCGATGGTGATGACTTCATTTGCCGTAAGTAGAAAAAAATAATCATAAAGAATAATTTGACACTATATTAGTTTATTATAAAAATAAAATTATCTGTTCGGCTTTACGGTACAATAGTTCCTCATGTGCCTTTATTTTATTTATCTCACTTAGGCCTAGAATTTCTAGAAACGGGCGGAATATTTTTTTTTTTTTATTTTTATGTCCGTGCCTTGCGCCAATTACTTACACTTACTGTTAATTATAAGCAGAATCTAATTTATCAAATTATGATGTTCCCCCAGATTCCTTGTTAAAAAAGAGATTTGTATTTACAAATAAATTAATTTAATTTTTTTTTTTTTATGATGTTGCTTGCGCCCCAAAATGCTGCCCCCCCCCCCCNCCNCGGGGGACACGGGGGCACAATTTATGCCACTGATTCTACTTTATGTATACATTAACCTGTTTGAAATGGTTTGCAATTTTAATTTTCCATTAATTATTTTAGAATAATTATTATATTCCATATGCACAGCATATGGGTATATTATTTAATTGTAAAATTTTCTGTTTTCTATAAGCTACCTTAAACATTTTTATGCAATAAATTACTGTATATTTTGGTAATTTCTTAAAATTGTCTTTGGTATTGTTGTTGCACTCATAACTTTTCTTCATTCCCAATATTAATTTTGTAGTTTTAAAATTCTTAGGAGTTTTATCATAAAGCCTCCCCCAAATAAAACACAACTAATTTTATTTTTTTTTTAGGTTAAGGACAACATCAATAACAACTTAGTCACCCGTGCGGAACTCTTTGCTGAAGAAAATAAAGATGAATATACTTATGATAACGATGAATATATTTATGATAAAGATATAGATAACATAATGGTTTGGAGAGATGGCAGTCTTGGAAATACTGGTGAGAACAGTATTGAAGAGAATGAGAATTCTCAAAAAAAAAATAGGCATAAACGTTTTGGTCAAAATCCCATAGACAGTTACAGGGACATTACGTTTGGCATTATCTATGATGTTATTTGTAAGTTTAAAATGAACTTATACCTGGACGATTTAGAATTTGACTTTAGTTTCAGCAAAAAAGAACGTCTAATCATTCGCCAAGTTTCTCGCCAATTAAATCTGAAACCTGACCTAATGGAAAAAGATAATAAATACTTCATGGTTGTTAATCGTAAAAGGACCCCACGAGAATTGCTTAGGAATTTAATGGACTATGGTGGCAGCACTAGCAAGTATGAGCTAATCATACCAAAATGTGAAACTGAAAACAAACTGTAAATAAATTGTATTATTTTGACATTAATCTTGTCTATATATTATATAATCTATCCGGTTTTATTAGCCAATTGATATATCATATATGATATTTACTGTATATCAGTATATACTGTGATAGATTGATCTGGCTTATGAACATTTCTAAAAATAAAAAGTACATTTTTCTTAAATTTCTTTACTGTTTGTACTGTTTTATTTGTCATTCTTTCTATTAATTTGCACACTATTAAATTGCACACTATTAAATTCTCTGGGGGTTAACCATTCCAGTGCAACTTAAATGTACAGGGATGTGATTTTTTTGGCAGACATTTCTTAATTTGATTTAAAAAATAAATCTTGAAACCAAGTAAAAAATAATTGATTATTGGTTGAACAATGACTTGGATGAATGCCGGACTAGCAAACATTTGAATTTACAGTAAAATTAAACCTAAAAATAAATAAGCTACATTAATTTGCAAGTATTATAAGCACTGTAATGCATAGGCGCCAACTTCATGGGGACATAGGGTCTAAAACCCCCACACACTTAATTGTATGGGGGTAAAAATATGTCTTGGTCCCCCACAGATAAAAAAATAAAATAGAACCTATTTTGCTTAATTTCCTATTAAAAATTACTTTTCAGTGGAAATGTTGTAATACCATTACCATATTAAAAATGTTTAGCATGAAAACAAAATTACAGCTGTGAATAGAAAAAAACCCCGATATAATCATTGATTTCAGCCCATCCACAATCAATTCAAGAAGTTTCCTTTGCACAGATTGCTAATCGTATTTTCTAGTATACCCAGTGACTAGTACTACTACTACTAATAAAATCTAAACAGAGTTGCAAATGAATTCATTCTAAAAACAAAAAACAGAATAAACACTTTTGAAAGAAATAAAGAAAGCTCCAAATAGGTAAGACATTTTTTTATTTCTTTTCTTATTTAGGCTATACCTAATTGTAATATGATTTTTTTTTAAAGAAGGATTTCACCTTTTTAATATATTTTAATAAAATTTAAACAATAATCAAATTCCTAATAATAATAAAAAACACTAAATTCATTCATCTTATAAACTAAAAAAAATTAGTCACGAGGACTCACCCCTGAAGGCTGTAAAGGGTCATACAGTGCCCCCCCCCCCTCCCCCAAACATCTAACCTAACTGATACTACTTTGGCCCCCATACTCATTTATAAAACCTGCCACCTCTAACAATTAATACATAGTTAGAGGTGGCAGGTTTTATAAATGAGTAACATTATGTATTATATGTGTGTAACATATAATACATAATGTTACTATAGATTAACAAGGACTCTACAGAAATAAAAAATCTAAGTATAAATTATTTAAAATTTCTTACAAAAATATTCTATGTACTTTTAAATATGGAATTGAGAATATAAAGTATTTCTCTAATCGTCATGGGTTTGCCTTTTTTAGTTATTACAGGCAAGACACAAAAGAAAAACGGATAACAAGCGTTTTGCTATTTTCACTGTTGGTGGGCCTCTTTCTATGTAACAGGAAAAATCATGTTTATATTTCAAATTCAAATTTTTAATTGTTAGATATAATTTTTCATTTAAGTTTCATAACACCCCTTCAACTTTAACATGACATGAATATTGTATAACTAATATTGAAAATTAAAATTATGACTTTTCCTCTTAAAAAATTTGGTCAGGATCTTTGTATAACACTTCATTTATAAATAGTGTGTTTTAATAAAAAATATAATTTCAAGCCAGATCGATTTATTAAAGTTGAAGCTTTAAAGTTTTATAATTTTCAGTTTATTTTTAAAAAAAATCTGGGATAATGATTCTAGTGGGAAATGATTGTGAATTAATGTACAGTATATATTTTTTATTGTATTATTTGCTTTCTGCATAATTTTAGCTTGTATTGTGAATTTTGTTTTTGAATTTCTTGTAATTTGAAAATAAATTATGTTTACGTTGTTCTGTATGCACACTAGCAATATTACAGACAACACAAGCATGTTAGTTAAACGCCATTTTAATACTCTCCAAAAAAAACCCGGCTACACATCTTACCATGCCCCCTAGTGGTCCCAGTACACAACAATATCGCAACATCTCCCATCCTACAAAGGAACAGTCTACATCACATAGTCCCATAGCCTAACTGGTATCCTTAACCGACATCCAGTTCTCGTTACCGTTTCTTGCGTCCTTTGCCTCGTGAGTCTGGAGGCTGACACCGAATACCCACATCAGGGACCTTCTTGGACTGAACATGACACCGAATACCCCATCAGGACTTTTGAGGACCTTCGAGGACTGCACTTGACCGCTCTCTTCCCGCTCATTCACTTCTTCCCCATTTTCAGTAGCCCCTTCAATCTCCTCCTCACGACCGTTTCCACTTACCCCTGATCCAAAAAGAGGAACCAGATGAATTCTATTTCTCCGTACCTTACCGCTTTCCATTTGTATTCCATATGAACAATCTGATCCTGTCAAACCAATGATTATACCCTCTCTGTGAAGGTCTTTAATCCAAACACGCTGACCCCCTGCCAAAGATGACAGAGGTGAGGACCGATGTATTGTGTTATACTGCATCTGCTGACATCGTTTCTCCCGGGATTCCAATTCTGCCAACCTTGTTCCATTCACCAATCGTGGCTGTAGGAACTGTGAAGCCACTGGCACTCGAGAGCGTAACCGGCGCCCCAACAACAACTCAGCTGGTGAAAACCCATTAACCAAAGGTGTTATTCGATAACTAAGCAATGCCAAATGACCATCAGTCTTTTTTTTTCATTGATAGCTTGATAATTTTGACCGCTGCTTCCACGAAACCATTGCTCTGTGGATATCTGGGACTGGATGTTCGATGTGTAAATCCCCAATCCCTTGCCAACTGGCTGAACTTAGATGTAAGAGAAGGAACAAATTGCGGACCATTGTCGATAACCGCCATCTCTGGAATTCCATGTTGTGCAAATATGGATATGACATGTATCACTTCTTGCGCTGTCATTGTTGAGAGTAATGCAACCTCTGGGTAGCAAGAAAAATAATCTGTCACCAGAATATACCATCTATGATTTAACTGGAATATATCCATGGCGACTGTCTGCCAAGGACGAGCTGGAAATACTGTTGAGATCAATGGCTCCCTGTGATTTATACGTTCCTGTGCGCATTCATCACATTGTGTGATCAACCTGCTCACTGCACCAGATATCCCTGACCACCATACTGAAGCACGTGCCCTCATTCGACACTTGATAATTCCCATATGGCCTTCATGTAGACGATCCAAGATGTCTTGCTGCATAATGTGAGGTATGATCAAACGCTGATCCCTGAGCAGTAGACCCTGCACCATTGTAATATCCATTCTATGTTGTCAAAAAGGACGTTAAGCCAATGGTGTATCCTTGCACTCTGGCCACCCATTGTTGGTATAATGACGAAGGTCGTTAAACACAGGGTCAGTGTCCTGCGCCTCCTTGATCTGTTGCAATAGTCTATCCGAAATTGCTGTGCCCTCACCAAGTTTTCATAAGCCGGTGTCTCCTCGGAAAACTCCTGCGATGTCTCCATTTTCAATGGCTTACGAGACAATACATCTGCCACCACTAATTGCTTTCCTGGTGTATGGTATATGTTGTATTCATATCTCGTGAGCCGCAAGCGCATACGCTGCAAATGAGGTGTAATGTCATCCAAAGGTTTTGTCGTGAAAATTTCTATCAGCGGCTTTTGGTCTGTCTCCAGATTGATCACCAGTCCAATTATGTATTCCCGAAATTTCTCGCATTCCCAAACCAGAGACAGTCCCTCCTTCTCAATCTGTGCATAACATCTCCACTGTATTAAGAGTGCAAGAGGCATATGCAACTGGACGATCATGCCCGTCATCCTGGCACTGTCGCAATACAGCTGCCAGCCTGTATGATGAAGCATTTGCGAAAACAGTGGTGACCCTACCTGGATTGTACTTTGCCAGCACTGGGGCTGATGTCAATATTGCCTTTAAATTCTCAAATGCCCTCTGTTGAGGTTGATCCCAAATCCATAATGTAGATTGCTTCAGCAGCTCATTCAAAGGCTGTGCCCGCGTAGCAAGATCAGGCACAAATTTATTGTGATAATTTACCAAACCCAAAAAACTTTTAAGTTCGGATACTGTCTTTGGTGCTGTCATGGCTGCCACCGCCTGAATTTTCTCATGACTGGGACGAATTCCCAATTCATCAACATTGTGGCCAAGATAAGTAATTGATGTTGTTCTAAACTGGCATTTTTCTGGATTTAAAGTGAATCCGTTCTTCAATAGCCTATCCAGAACTGTTCGTAAGCGACAGTCATGTTCCTGCATCATCTCCCCGTACACCAAAAATCGTCAATATTTACTGTTACTCAGAAGCTCAGTCATCTTTTGTTGAAAAAACTCTGGCCTTTTAGTGATTCCAAATGGTAATCATGCAAAACAATATCTCCCAAATGGTGAAATAAATGTAGTAAGCTCTTGTGAGTCATTGGCGAACGCAAATTGCCAAAATCCCCAGTATGCATCTAGCTTTGAAAAAATATTTGCTTGTCCGATCTGAGCTAACATTTGATCATTCACCGGCATTGGATGATATCCACGCTGAATAAATTGGTTGAGATGAGAAAGATCTACACAAATATGCACACCACCGTCTTTTTTTGGTATGATGACCATTGGAGAACACCAAGCAGTGGGCTCCGTAACTGGAACAATAACACCAGCCCTGACCATCCCCTCCAGTTGCTCGTTAACTTTCTTCATTAATGGAAGTGGCACTAGACGAGGTGCCTTGAGCGCAAATGGTCTAGCGTCTGGCCACAATCTAATATGGAACTCCAACTTTGCACGTCCTAAACCCTTGAACAGCCCCGGATGTTCTCTCTTAGGGTCAAATGCTGCAGGGCACTTGGAGACCGCACATAACCTTGTGACAACTCCAAGCTCCTCACTGGTCTTTCTTGACAACAGAGCCTGCTCTGCATTTTTTACTACATATACAGATGTCCAAACAGACTTTTTCCGATATCGCAGTTTTTAATAAAACATCCCAATCACCACTAAAGTGACCTCATCGGGCCCATTAATTTTTTATTTGCAGGAAGCAGTCACATGCCGGGCATATACTTTTTTAAATCATTCTCTAGAAGGACATTGACATCAGCACCCATATCGATCTTGAAAACAATGGCCGTCTTTTTATTTGAACCAAAACCATCCACCGTTGATGCCGAGATGCCACTGATGCCCTTCCCAGAAAATCTGTGTCCTCCATTTCATCCCTGTGCTTGATTACTTCCTTAATTCCAGACTTTGACATACACACCACTGCAAAATGCCCCAATTTCCTACAATGATTACATACGGCCTTTTTAGCTGGACAATTCCTTCGACCATGTGATCATCTACCAGAAAACCTGCAAAAACCTTAGCTATCCCAATGGTCCTGTTTTATTTCAGCCCCATTTCTACCTGCAGATGGTGCTACCTTACAGTCAATTGGCTGTTGAGTCGAACGACGTACTGTTTGTATTTGTTCTACTTTGACCTCTAATGGATCTTGGTTTAAAATGTTTTGATTTTTAACCTTCTCTGATAGACGCACCATCGTTTTGCCTTACTTAAAATGAGAGAATCATCCATTTGAAGCTTATCTGACAACCTACGGTCGCGCACTCCTACCACTATTCGATCACAAATCAACTCATCCGTGAGTGGACCATAATTGCAATGCCACGATAGTGTGTGTAATACTGTAATAAACTCGTCCACAGTCTCTAATTCCTGCTGAACACGAGAATTAAATCTTGCACGCTCATAAATAACATTTCTCTTCCCCACAAAATGACCCTCAAAGGCATCAGTTACTTTATTGTATATTTTGCTATCTTCTTCCGATAGCTGAAGTGCATGCAATATCGTCTCGGCCTCGTCACCCATTGTATATATCAAAGCATCAATTTGATTGTCTGGGCTAGAGTCCATTAAACCACTGACAGATCTAAATCTTTGAAACGTACGAAACCACAGAGGCCAGTTAAGTGGTTCCGAAACGTTAAATGCACTTGGCGGTTGACAGGTGAATGTCGCTATCACCGCCATTATTATTATTAGCGTCAATCGCTGAACAACAAATATACCACAAACACGTTTCACACAATAACAGCGGGAAAAAAATGTTTTTAGCACTCTACCTGACTATGGACATCACACCGCTGCCACCATGTTCTGTATGCACACTAGCAATATTACAGACAACACAAGCATGTTAGTTAAACGCCAAAGCCCCCCAGCTACCATGCTCCCTAGTGGTCCCAGTACACGACAATATCACAACATATGTCTCCTTTGTAAAAACAAAACTCCCTAGCATTAAGGGTAATTATTTGGCTAAACTGCTTTGGAAATCATCTATAGAAACTTAGAAAAAAAAACAATTGACATTTGAATATGTTGTATTTATTTCTATATATTTTTAAAATAAATTTTGTATTCATAATGCTAAAAAAAATATGTTTAATTAAGCATGACTTCCATGATTTTTATTGTAGCCTAATGTTTTGAGCAGACAAATGTAGTGATTGGCCATGCTCCCGATCAAATGACTGCCAGAAAGTAGTCTTGTATAGACTCATGATGATTCAATTGTAATTTTCATGTTAGAAACTTATAATGTGGACTCATGATTTTCAGATTGGAGTTACTGAAATTCATTCAAAGTTAATTTATGATTACAAATATAGTACAAAATAAGGCAATAAGGTACATTAAGGTGTTCCAGCAGACCTTTTTGGGAGACCATGGCAGAGGAGTCAATTAAGGAATGTTATGCACACTAATTATATGCTTTGTTATACAACTGTTCTTTAGCAACAGAGGCACCATCTATTGGCATAAAATAAAAACCTTACCTAATAAGTGCATTTTAAACACTAAACAAACTTATTTCCAAATGGCCCTTGCTAAAAAATAAATTCAGTACGATGGCCTTTGGCCATAGCTGTGTGGTCTTCACTTTGGTGTTTGAAAAGTTATATTAATACTTGTGGCACTAGTTTGATTAACATATAGTCTACTCCCTAAAATTTCTGTGAAATTAAAATGTATTAGATGTATTTTTTTTTTAATACAATTCAGATAAAAATATTGAATAAATATGGTCAACATATGTTCATGCCACAGTTTGAGCTTCCATGTCCTTAGTTGGAACAGCGATTGAAAATCACATGAATTGGTCCACGATTAATAATATATACTTATTACCAAATTTTCTGTCCTTTCGAAAGGACCTAAGAAGTACATAGATATATTTTGGAAGGGATAGGATGGAGAAGATTGAGATTAATTGGAATCTTCCTTGAGTGTAAATTTCACCTCTGACAACTCAATGAAATTCTTAATGTCAGAATTAATTTCCTTCCAGGTAAACAATAACCTTATTTCTCCATAAAATCCTTGTTGACACCAAAATGAACAGACTTTCCCTTCTCATGGTAAATAGAAATTCTTAAAGGAACTAAAGACTTAAAATCTAAAACACAAAATTTCCAATCTTTATTCCTGATTTCATCAATTTTTTTTGATAAATCGCCTCACTATCATCATGGTTATACTGTTCCTTTTCATACTTTCCTAAACTAATATTATTGAGAATTTATTTACATTCTAAATCATTTGATTGATGGGTTTTAATTAAATCAATTGAAATTGGCTCAATCAAATCCACACTGTTAATAAAGCCACAACTCGGTGTTTCTTCATATCTGCTCAACATGTCTACAACCACAATATTCTTTCCAGGTAAACGCTCTATCTTTATATTGTAGTCCTGTCAGTACTGTAAGTAACCACCAAGTTATTCACTGATTTTTTTCCTTTTATTTTGAAAAGGAATGACAAAGGTTTATGATGTCTTTACGATAATTTCATACCCATGTATAAGATGTCTGAACTGTTCAAGTGTGAGCACCTCATTTTCAATAATGGAGTAATTTTTCTCTGCATTATTAAGTTTGTGGCCACAATATATCGGATGATAAAAGCCCTCTTCATTAATTTTCTCGAGTACACCATCCAAGGCTAAGGCTATAGCAGATGCATCATGTTTAATGTAAAATGGTTTATTAAAAGCTGGGTGGATAAGAAGTGGGGCTGAACAAAGAGATGATTTAAATCATGAAAGGATGCCTCATACTCAGGCATCCAAATAAATTTTCCTTTGAATTTTATTTTCGATAATACATAAAGAGGAGCAGTGTTTGGTGCAATATTTTCAATAAATCTCCGGTAAAAATTTATATTACCAAGAAATAATCTAACTTGCTACATTAGTGGGTTTAGAAAACTAAGTTATCACCTTCAATTTATCAGTCAATGAATAGCTCCAGAGGTAACTTAACCCTTTTGAAATTTATTTATTTTTTGGGGATTTTTCAAGTGATCTGAAATTTTGACTTGAAGATGGTCTAATAAATATATTCTAAAACATTTANGAATAAACTTATACATTTTTAAAATTGAAATTTAATGCAGATTTTAAAAATCCAAACAAAAAAATTCTAGCTCAAATGATACACACACACACAGTAGGACTTTATCTGCCAAAAATTGGGTATGGCCTATTTTATCGTCATCTTTGGAACAAATTAATTAATAATAAAATATTTGTTAATGGTTATTTTCATTAAAAGATTTGGATTTCTCATAAAATTTATAAAAAAATGACATTGTATTCATTTTTACCTCTAATAAAGCCGAAAATATGAAATTTGGCAACTATATATTACGTGGCCTTGTAAAACACCATGTTGAATAAATCAAGCAAGCATCAACACATATAGCGACCATTTCCGATCGATCATGTGACACTTTTGCGAGTACTTCTATAAATTAATTATTAGAAAATTTTGAGATTTTAATGCTAGAATATATTTATTTTTGATATTAAAGTTGGATCAAATAAATTATATTTTGTTTAAAAATAAAATTGTTAAATTGTATCGGTAAATAAGTTAGTACCGTCACCATTTTGGCGGCCGTCTATGTTTGACGACTGCCATTTTTGGATTCAAGAATGCAAATATAAAGGTAAGTTATTTATATTTTTATTATTATTATTATTGTTATTAATAATAATCATATTGATATATATCATCCACCCCAAAAAAGAAAAAAATATATATATTTACAGTATATATTTTTATTGTTTTTAGCCGCGAAGGTCGAATGTTATTGACATCAGATTTCAAACTTTGCCAAGAAATTTAATCATTTTTCTTTTTTCTCTCTCGGAAAACTAATATTTTTAAAAATTAATAACTAAAGATTAGTACATTATAAATGTACATTTTCTAAAAATAATAAAAAAAATAAAAATTTTAGCCAAGTTTCAGCCCAATAATTAAACCATGCTATGGCCCATAACAGAGACATCATTTGCCAATGCCATTGATATTTTAATAACTACGATGACCCAGGAAGAAGATTTATGAGTAGTAACTTATCAAATTTCTAAATTATCTGAGAAAAAATCCCATTTAATTCATTAAATAATTCATAAATTTAACGGTACATCGTAGAGCAATAAGATTAGGCTTGTTTGAAAGCTGGTAAAATTGTCAAATTTGAGATAATTTATGCACATCAGGTTAATATTGTTTGTTTAATTATTAAAATACTTATGATTGTTTGCAATTTACCATTTTATGATGCTATTTGAATGCCTGAGAGAGCGGTAGTTATACAATGGGTTAATGACCCAAAAATACAACACTTTCCTGAAAAAAAGAACATTTTGACCGTCTAGCTGTTAAATTGACTAATTTTTCAAATAAAACTATCAACATTATTAAATGTTCATCTAATATCCCTGTGTGTACAAAAAGGTCATCTTGGTAGCTTAATATTTTCCCACTAGCTATTTCTTTGACCAGAAGCTTGTTCAGATGGAAATGAGCTGCTGATATAAGGGATATATGTTCCATACGGTTGTCTGTACCTTTCCCAAGGTGCAGTAAACTACTTTTCCCTAACGGATGGATCAAGATTAATTTGATAATATCCATTATTCAGATCTATTTTAGAAAAATACTTAGAATCATTCAATAAACCAAATTATCATGGATCTGGTGCTGTGGATAATTTAAGGATTTGGTGATCTTGTTAATTTGGCGAAGATCTAGCACAAGGTGTACATCACCAGATTTTTTTAATAGCTAATAGTGGAACATTCCAAGATGATTCACCTTTAGAATGATGTTGCCTTCTCATATTCCTTAAGCTTTTTAATGGACCCAAGCATACTGTGAGGAATCTTATACTGTTTGGTATATATATATATAGGGACATCAGAAATAAAATCTGGCTTTATGGGAGTTAATCAGCATACTTTCAATTTTGTTATGTCCTCTACCATAATGTCTGCAAACTCAATAACTAAATTAGTAAATTTATTAAAAATTGACTCATCTAGATTCTTTTTCACATTAAGCCCTTCCAAAATTTCAGCAAACTCATCTGTTATATTCATTTGACAAGAATTATCATTACACATTTCAATCCCATCAATTCCAATACTATTAACAAATATTTCACTAAAAAGTTCACAGCTTTATCCTTGTTATCAAGAATAATATATTTAGAAAAAAATCATAGCCTAAGGTAATTTGATAGGCTGACACATCTGACATATTTAACATACAAAATTGATACATAGAAATGACATTGATATTAAACATTACATTTACTAAATTTTCTCCTCTAGGTTGATCAGATAATGGAGACAGAAGAGATACTTTTCCCACAGTATTAAGTAGTAAATTACTAACAATGGAGTCATCAAGAATTGGCATAGATGCTCCATTATCCAAAAGAGCTTAAACATCAATTCCCATTTACATTGACTTTAATTATTGCCAAAACAGATGTTATCTGTTCCCTATTTTCTTCATAATCATCAAATTGATGACAAAATTTGTTTATTAATTAAAAAATTTGTATTTTTGCAGATTGTTCAAATTAAATATAATAACTAATTTCATTCGCATAAAAAAACTAATTTCATTAAGTTTCTTCTTTAAATATTTCTTTTCACTAGAAGTAACATATTTGTGAGAATAATGCAAGTTTTGATATTTCCATTTGTAATTCCTTCTTGAATACCAAGATTGGGTACCCAATTTTTTTCTCAAGGGAAATCCTAGTTTTACAAACTAGGAGTCCTTGATGTTCCAGAACTCTTAGCCTCACTATGGATACTCTTGGAATCTCCAAACCAGCAATCCTGTTTTATGACCTTTAATTTCAATGTGGTACAAATATCTTTTACTTTCACTTCAAACTTCCATACCGATACTTTGAAAGATGACAAGGCATGACTCCCCCTTTTCTTTTTGCATAAAGACACAAAACTTAACTACTCCAGACTTAGCCTTAAAATCATTTACAATATGTCCAATATGGTTACATTTCTTGCGAAGAAAAACTATATCATCTAAATTTAAATTACTTAAATTTTTCAGCGAGTGTCAACATCATTATTTATAAAGTTATCAATACTATTGATTTTCTTATTTTTATCTGTTCATTTCTTTCTAACACTTCTAAATGAAAGGCTATTTGCATAAATTATATCCCAACACCAAGGATTTCAAGAAGTCTTCCTTAAATTCAGTTCTCAGATCTTTTAAATTGGTTATATAAAATTCTGACATTCAACTGAGATGAAATATGTTAATGAAGGTGTATTGCATGTAGTCTATATTTGAAAGACTCCATTGTTTCCCTTTATCTTGTACATCATTATACAGCCTTTCACAATTGTCTCCTTTTGTACCAATTCCTAAGAATAATCCTCTGTTGAAAATCAATACCTATATTTTTCCTAACCCAAATAAATACAACTTTATTGCTGAATCAATAAGGTTTTATTCAAAAATTTGTAATGCAAGGGATTCAGACCATTTAGATGTTATAGTTCCCAAAATGACTTCAAGAAATAATCTATATCATTATCTATTGAAATCCTTAAACAATCTTATTTTGAAGTCAACTACATCTGTGTCACCTTTACCTCTAATTTACCCTAGTATGAGTTAGAAACATGTGACCAGTTTCATCCTCACTATCTTGGTATTCAGCAGCAGATTAATAGCAGGCTATCACTCTCCAACTGACTACCTATATCATAATCAACTTATATTTGTTTTAGAGAACGTTACTTTTTTACTCTTTGAGATCAATTTTTCAACTGGTAGCCCTCACTTTACCTTTCATAGTTGCTGTAGAGGCCATGCTGACAGTTGACTCTTGACAATATAAATAAATTTGGAATTTGGAATGGAAAAAAATCAGGCCATCAAACTAAATGATTTATCATTTAAATACTCTTAAATAAGTCACATGAAAAAATATATATTGGGTTCAAATCCTGGCAAGGTCACCAAATTATATGTAGATGACTTTAATAGCTATTTCCTCATAAAAATTTTAACAGCCATAACTAACCAATGAAAGTCTACAAATAATTGTTTATATAATTAATTTTTGTTTATAAAATGATATAGAAATAGAGCTATGGAAATAATACTTTGAATGATGATTAGCAATGAAACATGAATAAAGATATTTACTCAAAAGGAAAAAAATTAATTATAAAGCATTCACAACACATTTCATAAAACTTGAGATTAATTAAGTACCAAACTTTATTAACTAAATGTTAAATCTCAAATGATGGATCCAAGAAAATTGAAAGGTTTAATAAGATTTAGGTGCACCTGTTATAAAGGAGCTAAAGATATCAACACTAAAAAACCCATTATGCTTAATTGCAATTTTCTAATATAAATTAATAAACAAAGCTTTAACATTTAAAGAAAGTTCAAATTAGAATTGTTCTTAAGATGAATGTGCTTATCTCCAATTTATTACTGAATTAAATTAATTTCTTAAATATTTTCTGATCAGAAAAAAAAAATTCAATAAAGAAAATTTTTGGTATTAAAGTTTACCAGTAGGTATGAAAAAAGAAGACTGAACAAACTTTCAGGTCTAGACATCCTTTGTTAAAATACATGGTCCACTATTCCATCTTTGAAGATAAAATCCAAAATCCTTAGACAAGAAATCCATATTCCATTAAATGTTATTGATGAAAATAAATTGACAAATTTTAGTATTCAATTCACTCATGTTTACTCTGATATTTCAACAAGGGAACTAACTACAAATTCAAATTATTGAAATTTAAACAAGGGAACAATAATAAAAACAGTTTAATCAAATTAAAAGTAGAAATTAGGTGGAATCCCAGTAAAGTACAATAAAAATTATTACAAACATTAACATTCTATTCAGCAAGAATGCCATCTTTCTACTCCCCTTTGTGTTGTGAAATCTACTTCCTTTTTTCTGTACATTATGTCTTTAACATCTAAAATAAATTATTTCAATAAGTAAAAAAAAAATATTTTACTTTCTCTTAAAAATAAATATCTTAACTTATTATAGCCTAAACATTTTAACAAAAAAAATTCCATTTTAATATTAATTTTGAATTTGATTTTTTAAATTTTTAATTTTTTAAATAAAAAGAATTAAAATTTAAAGGTAAAATGTAACGGATTTAATTTATTTTTATTTATTTTCAAAGTATTTTATAAAAATAATTATCAGAAAAAAAAATTAAATATAAAAAAAAGTTATTACAATTCAAATTTAAAAATATTTGTCTTTAGCTCCTCCCCCTTAAAACATTGCCTATAGCAGGGGTTCCCAACCTTTGTTTAATCTAGAGCACACTCTAAAATACTGGTAGGGTGACGGGCACCATCCATTTTGATAATTTTGACGTAGCTTCCTCAACTATTTCCGGAATAACAAAAATAGATGTGCAGATGTTAAAAACGCGAGTAGATATAATTTGTCTGTTTGGGCACACTTCTGGTTTCCGGTTTGGCTACTTCCGGGTCAAAGGTCGACATTCAAAATCCACTGGTACAGTATGTATCAGTGGCAAATCTGGCATTTTTGTTGGGGTGGTAGTAAAGTTGGCTTTTGACGCTCCCATCCCACCAATTTCTAGACATTTTATTGCCGGGGGGGGGGGGGGAGGGGAAGTGGCTTCTGCTGCCCATCCCCCTCTAATTTCTAGGCAGTTTTGTTTGGGGGACAAAGTTGGTTTTGCCAACTCCACAATTTCTCTGTTCTCCCCAGCCAAATATTTGATTAGCTTTTCTTTTTTTGGTTGTATGGACGTTTTGATAACCATTAATTGTTGCGTCACATTCATAATATTAAAGATGGCCAACAGGCAACAGTCAACTTTATATTTTTGGTTGAGCCCCTTGAACACACGTGTTTATGTCATATCAAAAACTTAATACAGTCGGGCTATATACTGTATATTTTTTTAACTGCAAAGTCCATTTTGCTGCCCCCCAGATGTGACATAAGGGCTGGTTTCCCCACTCCCCCCCCCCCTATCATAGAACAGCTCTGGCATGTATTAAATTTTAAAATAAACAGAAAAAGGATAAAAGCGCACAAGTGTTTCTCAACTTCAAACAGTGATGCAGATAAAGTTTTTTTTACTGACAAGGGATCTGTAACAACACCCCTTGAGATGAAGATCCCACTCATAATAATAAAATAAATAAATAAAAGAAGATGAATGATCTGCATATAAAACCAACTATTTTAGTCTATTTTACAGTGTACTAAATCAAAGTAATATGTCAAAGATATTTCAAAGCGAGTCTTTATTTTTTTTAACAAGTCACTATTTGTTTTTAAACTTTATTAATAATAAAACAGATAGATGTGCAATGTTAGTAATCCAAGATGTTCGAAATATATATAAAGACATATCTTTGTTAGTAATACTGTACTTACTATTCCAGTACCAGTAAACATTATACAGTGTAAGAGCCACCAGGGAAAAATCAAACAAGGGGTTCACCAAGCGAAGGGTTATGTTGGGACTGTGTTTTCCTGCAAAGGGACCCTTGTGCAGATTGGGGTGCAAGTGCAACACCTACAATAATTTTTTTTTTGAGAATTTGTTCATTTTTATTGCCAAATCATTTAAAAAAAGTTCTTCATTCTTCTCCACTTAATACAAAATTGAACTGTTATAGTACATTGCATGTATATCAT
>PXIH01S0015918.1:8046-20907 GCA_003024985.2 Euperipatoides rowelli
GGCTATTGCACAAAATATGTTAGGATTTAATTAATAGTATGGTATAGTAAATAGCACATCGATTTTTAACACTTATGACACTAATTATAACAATAAATCAGATTGTTAAAATCTTGAATAGAAATAATTATAATGGTTGTTTTAAAAAATCAACAGTGAATATTCAAATAGATCCTATTATTAGAAGATCGAGTTGTAATATCTTGACTCAAACAGATTTTGTAATGGATTATTTAAAGGATTTCCAAAATATTACTACTAATAAATTAAATAAAATTGAAATTATTTACCAAAATATTATTATTGATAATTTTAAAGAAATTAATATCTGATTTAATATCTAAGTTATCTCTAGCAATTATAGGGAGGATTTTAATCTGAATTCACAAGAATTTAATCAGTATTGTAATAAAAAAGAAAATGACACAATAATTATTATAAACTCCAATCTCATAAACAATTCAGATAGATCATTAGCTATTGATTCCTCTGATAATAATGATTTACTTATAAATAAAAATATTAAAACAAATGTTAAGAAGAAAGGAAAATCCTCTATAAAACTTAAGAAGTCCATAGATGCTCCTGATAAGGTAATTGAGATAATGGAAACAAAGGACAAAAATAAAAATTCCTGTGGCTTGGAGCCACAGGAATTGGATAAATGGTCTGTTTAAAAATTGGATATGCCATCAATAAATACAACTATATGAAATAAAAAGTTAGAAAATAGATTAATGTCTATCTCAAACTCAAATGTTGATGACATACATACAAATTCAAAGAATAGATATATTAACATTTCTAATAGATCAAAAGGTAATGACATAATAAACAATGGTAGATCAAATAAGAAAAAAGGTAAGATTGCCTTATTTTTGACACATTTTGTACCAAATATGATGACTACAAATATTTTTGATTTTCTATTGTAGGATTTATTTAGTTTAAATAGATTGGTTACGAGATTCAATATAATCCACTGTTTTTTTTTGTCTAATTTCTGGCATCATAATATTTTAATAAGTAAATTTAGAGGTAATCTTTATAAAATATAATATGAATTATGAGTCATTCAATCCTTTTTCTTTCCTATTGTGTTAACCTATCATACATCTCTTGATATTTTCTTTGAGTGGTTTGTAGTTTTTGAACCATGCATGCATTGAGTGTCCAAGGTTAAGCATTACAGGTCATCACTGGTAGAACACATTGATCAAAATTTTAACCCTTTAGATATAAAAGGAATTGTCTTTTTAAAACGTTATTGAATTTTCCAAAGCACACCACCTATTTTCTTTCTTTTGTTAATTTCACATATTTAATATTCACTAGTAAATATCAATTGAAACAAACAAAGATGCTGACCTCTTCATTTCCGATACCAATTACTAACACTTTTGTTGCTGAACATCACTTTGGTTACAGCTATATTCATTTACAGGCCTTCTTTTGAGATAGCTTCACTTTTGTCAATGATCTGTCTTTAAAACAAATAAAAAAATAGAAGGTTCACCTAGGTTCTATTTATCAGTACAATGTGTTCATAATCTAGTTTTCAAGTGTAGCCTAAAAAACTTTTGGTAGATTGTCATCTTAATGAACTCCTTTTGGGATTTGGATTTTGTGCCTTTATATTGATCAAATCAATATAGGCCTACTGTATGTCTTTGAATACCTAGGATCTATAGAGCATCCAAAACAAATTGAGGGTATTTTGAATCAAAGGCTTTCTCATAGTCAACTATCAATATACTGGCATCTCTTATGAATGACTTCTCATACTACTTAAAGATGGTCCATAGTGCTAAATACATTTCTGAAACCAGCTTGTTTTTTGGATTGAGCATATCCAATTCTTTGTGCAATGTTTGTCAGAATCTTGATGAAAGTATGACTTGATAAGCTGATATATCTGTTAACTCTTAATATATATCTTCTTTATCCCATTTGATGTAAAACAAAATTACAACAGTATTACTCCAACCAATATACAGTCTTTCTTTGTTTAAACATTTTTTAAAACATTAAGCTAGTGTTATTTTTTAGTTATCCTTATCCACTTTTATAATATCAATTGTTTTCTCCTGGTGACTTTCCATTATTCATGAATTTTACTGCATACAATATATACATTATTCTACACAGAAAAAACATCAAACTAGAATGACCTGATTTAACTGTCTGACTTTCGAAATGTAAATAATATTAAATTCCTATGATTAATATGATAAAGTGCAATATCATCGTTAGCGGGTTTGTTTCAACAATAACTAGACTGATTTTTCAATATTGAGTACATTTAAAGGAACAACTTTATTCTTTCCATAAAATCGTTTCAATCTTACATTTTCGGATTAAAATCTTGAAGTTTACCGATAACATGTAGGCTACTACTAAAACTTTGATCAGACTTTTACTTTTCAAAAATCAGAATTTCTCATTGCCAGTGTTATTTCTATGATTTTGTGTGTTGCTCCTTTACTCCAGTGTGTCATATTAATTATGGGATGTCTGCTGTTATAGAAATTACCCCCAAAAAAAATAACGCTATGTTAAACTAAATAGCATTTAATATGAAAAACAGAGTTTGGCAACTGTTATAAATAAAAAACATTCAATCAACTATAAAGTTGAAACAGTTCTAAATCATTCTCTTTAAGAATGTATGTTATGAGATATCAAATAAATACTATATTGAATGCCTATTACATCAGTGTAGTTTTTCCTTGAAAGTCCACTAAATTAGTTCTTCGCCCATCCCCCCCCCCCCCAAAAAAAAAAAAAAATAATAAAAAATAATCTTGATATCGGTGTGTTTAGTTACATCAGTCTGCATGTTAATTGTTTTTAATCTATATAATAGACAAGTTTAACTAAAAACAGTAGCCTATTATTTAAATTTTTTCTTTTATTTTGGATATACAGGTATATATAATACATAATTTTTAACTATAAATATACATATTATATAAAAATTATATACAGTAGGCCTATATAAAATATATACTGTATTTTAGTTTTCTTACAATAAAATATACAATCATGTTTTGGATTTCTTGTGTGTCCTGCTTTTTATGTTATGCGAAAATTTCTTACTATTCTTTCGTAATTTTCTTTCTTTTTTTCTTTCTTCTTCATCTGGATCCTAAAAATTGATAAAATATGAAATCTATATATAATCAACAGATAAATGCAAGAAAGTAAAATAAAATTTTTAAATAAAAAAATATATTAATAGGATTAGTCTTGCGTAAAAAGGCAAACAGAACAATGTAAATATAATTAATAAACAGTGTTAGGAAATGACTTTCCTCTTGTGGCTATGCTAGAAAGAAAGTTTTATATTTTTAGGTATTTAATCTGCAGTAAGATAGTAAAAAAAAAAAAAAAGCTAATAAAAATAACATTGTTAAAACATTTATCAAACTATTCACTGAGATCTTTTCTTAAGTACTGTAATTATTAAAATAATATTCCAAACAATAATTATAAGAATATAAATGTAAGCAGAAATAACATGATTAAATACACTGAAATTTCATCTTTGGGTGCAAATTTTTACAGCTTCCATTTAGGCTAATAAAAATGAAAAAAAAATAAGGAAGAATCTTCTGCCACAGTAATATTTGTAGCGTAAGCACAATTTACAACCAAAATTTCACCGTAAGAAGTGGACTCAATGGCCGCCTAATGTCTACCACAGTAAAATTTGTTATATGTTTTATGTGCTATAATAATTCATTTCCAAGATAAAAATGATGGATTTGAAAAGATCTTTCTTATAATTTATAGCCTATTGATAT
The DNA here is from genome assembly GCA_003024985.2 of Euperipatoides rowelli. Classification (NCBI taxonomy): domain Eukaryota; kingdom Metazoa; phylum Onychophora; class Udeonychophora; order Euonychophora; family Peripatopsidae; genus Euperipatoides; species Euperipatoides rowelli. The sequence continues at coordinate 11,853 of PXIH01S0015918.1, forward strand.
ATTTTAGACCTGGACTAACTTATTTTCATACTAAAAAAACTAGAGACTATTTTGGTACAAAATCCTACGAATGCTTGCAGGAGGAGCATGAAAATTCACTCAAATATATTTATTAATATTTGTACATGGGCAAATTATGTTATTTGATTTATCGCCATTGGACTTTTACCTGTGGGGTCACCTAAAGGCAATGGTATATGGCAAAAAGATTAGGTATCTGGATCATTTGGAGCAACGGATACAGGATGCGTGTGCACAAATTATACCCGAGACATTGCTCCGTGTTCATACAGATTGGGAGACACGTCTGCACACATGCATAGCGCTACACGGCCAGCACATTGAACACATTTTGTAAGAAATAAATGTGAGTTACATGTGATTATAACTTCATAATTATTAAAGTTACTGTATGTTAAATCTGATTATACCACTGAGTTTCTCTTCAAATTCTAGCCCTGTTTGATATATCACAAAACCCTCTTCCGATTTGAAATTTTTGAGTTAGATACAAAATGGCGGACAAGATGGTGGCCGTTCACCTGACACACACCAAAAAGTTTCCCCCTCGGCCTAACATGTCCCTATAATTACCAATTCCGGCTATCTATATTCATTTTTATTTTATAAGGGGTGGTAATCTTTTGAATCACTCTGTAGATCTGCTTTATTAGTGCTTTCAAGTAAATCAAACATCATTGTGCTATGATGAATGATTGAAGGGTAACAAACCTTACCAATATACAGACATTTTTACTCTTTTATTATATAGATCTGATTTATCAATGCTTTCAAATAAATCAAACATTGTGCTAGGATGAGTGGTTGAAGAGCAGAAATCCATACCAATATACAGACATTTCTACTGTTTTATTATATAGGTCTGCTTGAACAAGGCTTTCAAGTAAATCAAACATCATTGTGATAGGATGAGTGGTTGAAGAGTAGCAGCAAACCTTACAAATATACAGAATTTCTACTTTTTTTATTTAGATTTTTAAAAAATTAGACCACAGATGGTCAGAGGCTTTGCTTAAAGACTCTTCCCCTTAACTTTTCACTCACACACATCTGAATCTAATCCTAAGATTCAGAAACAAGCTAACATACAATTCCACACAGTCCTTTATTATATCTTACGAATTGGAGAGATATTGAATGACTTAGCAGAGATTCTTTGTTTTGTTTCTCCCATTCTTGCAAATGATTTCCCTGCTTTATTAAGTGAATAGGAAATACATTAGCATTAGAGAGTGCCTGAATCAAATAACATATCCTTTGTTTCACTTGCCCCTGAACATTAATTATCTACCAGCATGAAACAGTCATTCTCTCTTTTCTTCATTTTAACATTATTTTTTTCTCTTTACATCCTTTTCAAATTCTACTACGAGAAAGAAGAAACAGTGACCATTCCGTCAGTTATGGAGTCAGATGATGCAGTTTCTATGACAATGCTTTGAACTTTTTTTTTTTTCACTTGCTAGCTCTAACGAGATTTATATAATGTGCATTATTGATTATCTGATATATGGTTATGGAAAATGATGATCTTCCTTGTACATTAATTCCTTTAATCCAAGAGTTAAATAATATTAGATATTTACTTAGTGGTTCACTAACATTATCAACTATACTGAATTCTATTTTATTTTTATTATGTGTTATCGTGTTAATTGACGTGTATAAAGGAACGACTGATTTTTCTTATTTATTGTTGACTACCATGCCATGACATTTCAATATTATTAATATTAAATGTGTGTTAACATAATTGGCCAATTACGAGAGAGTAAACAGTGCATATAATGACTTCCTTTACATGGGGAAATTAATGACTATTTATTCAGTTGTATTTATTTTGCTTTTTTACTTATTCTAAAAAAAATACTAAAGCCATATCGTCGGAATTACTGTGGTTCTGTAATGGTCAATCTTCTAGTTTATTTCAACACTTTTCTGGTACATAAATTCACTGTAAGAAGAAAAAAAACTCTTTAAATTAAAGAGATAATGAGTTAATACTTTATGGTAATGTCTCACATTAGGTGCAAAGATGTTACAATGAATAAATGAAAGAAAAGATCTTAATATAAGTGTTAAGGAAGTGCAAACTGCACTCATTCCTGTGAATAAATAAACCTTTATCCACTTTTTCTGGGCCTGAAAGGTCCAAGAGAATAATCAACTTCAAGTATCTTTATTTCACACGCTCAGTTAACTTTGGTCTTTTATTTTCTAACAGATTTGACTTGAAGCATCACTCGATTTTTAACAATTTTTTAAAGTTATGTCGGCTTAATAGACATGGCAGAAGCAGAATCGTTAAATTACAACCTAATTAAAAGCAATTCTACTGTATTTTAATCACTTTAAAATCATGCAATTATATCTATCTGCATTATATACATTTTTTTAAAAAAGGCATATTTTATTATTCCATTTGAAATATAACACTATGCATTGTAACAAATCTGTGTTGAATTACAACTGCTGGAGTGTGAATCTGTTGTAGAATAAGCAAGAAAGTATGCAATGACAAAGGTAGGCTAGGCTTGAAGTCTGGCTGATTTATTGTAAATAATAAGAAATAACAGAAAAGACCCAATAACTGAGGCATACATGTATATTGGTAGGTCTGGTACAAACTCCTTGGGATGACACATGTTATCTCAGCCACAAAAATGCTACCGTATATACAAAATAAAAGGCAATCGCTGGGATGACGCATGACATTCCAACGAATAAGACAAAGAAACTAAAATGTATACTTATTTTATAACTAAAAGTTTACATACATTTAAATTAGGAATGAGTAAATTATAATACATGAATTAATTTGTGTTGCTCCGCACATGTGAAGAGTGCCGGTTGCCTCACGCATTTTTCACAATCCTATTTACTATTAAATAGTAAATGTTCCCAGCGAAAATAAACAATGTGTGACTTATCCAATATATACTCCACATACATGAATCAACGCTAACAAATAAGTAAAAGATACTCAACTCAAGAAAGACAACCGTTATAGCCTATACTGATTTGTAAATTCATAGATACATAATTAGTCAATATTATTATTTAAATTTTAGGGATTAAGTAATTTGTAAATAAAATTTAATATTTATATGGGTGTGAATACACAATGTATAAATAACTATTCTATTCAAAGTTCATTAGAAATTTCAGTTTTATTTTTTTAAATAATTGTTTTTAACTGTTCAAGATGATTGTAATACTGTACATTCTAAATATTTTTTAATGTTTTAGCTTTAGTTGCACTGCCAAGAAGGAAGTTATTTGTAGTATTATTCAAATTGTTATACATAAACAGATATGGTATATACCAGGGTAGTCAACTAATTTTTACCTTTGAAGATCTACTTTGCCAGTAAAAATACATCCATGATCTACTCTTTCAAAATTTGAGGCATTGAGGCATAAGCAGGGACAACTTTAGCCTAAAGTTCCAGGGAAGAAAGGGGAAGCAATAGAGGGTGAGACCAAATTTGTATGGGTGGAGTGATTAGTTGTGAATATTGATAAGCTTTTTTTTTTTTTTTTGGGGTGTATGGACGTTTTTTTTTTGGGTGTATAACCATTTCTTGTTATTTGTGGCAATATAATCCATAATTAATTATAGTAGTATAAAACTATTATATTTAACTCATTGTTATTTAATTACTGCAATATTATGGTAAAGGCAGAATTAAGCTTCAGTATAAATTATTTATTTATTTTCCCTTTAATCTATGCTATGCAAATTAACTTTGAATTGCTTAAGATGGTAGCAAGGTTATTAAAATATAGAAATGTCGTATTTTAAAAACTTTGTGCCAGGTCCAGACAGTATGAAAATAAACAACTTCTCACATTTCAAATGTGCTTTGTTTATCTTTGTAGACAGTAGAAAGAAAACTAAGGATTAAGGTATCTCTGCATTTAATAACATAAACCCAAATGTGTTTCCTATTAATTATATTATAGGAATGTCATTTCTATTTTGGCCAAGAAGTTGGTTAATTTGTAATTTAAAAGTTATAATTTACCATGTTCTAGATGACATAGCACAAATGTTTTTAATGTTAAAAGCTCAGATCATTTTTTTTTATCTTTTCCTCAATGGAATCATTTTCATTAAAAGGTAGTAAAATGGTATCACCATTACACTATTTATTAACAATAGAAGAGAATATAGTTGCATAAATATGTATTATTAAAGGATAAGCTTATATTTAAAAAAAAAAATTAAAATATTAGTAATTAGTACAATTACATTAATATAAAAAACTTTAAATTTATTACTACTGACAACATTTGTTAATAAGAAAACTGTAAAGAATTTTTATATTTGCATAACTAAAATAACACATAAAAAAAGCAAATATTTCATTTTGGATATATTATCATCGATCAATAATTATTACTCGATTAACTGGTAGATCATGATCGACATTATTGACAACCCTAGTATATACTGTATTATCAGCACTACATTTGTAGCATATATTTTAGAAATGATAGCAAATCCTTTAGATTAAATCCATTAGAGGTAAATTTTAGATGGTTAGCTAATTTACTATAAGTTTATAATATTAGATTGAGATTAATAGGATTAGTACAATTTTAAAACTAATGAACATCTAAAAAATGTGAAATTATATTAAAAATAAAAACCTACCTGCTATTCTAGAAATTTCTGCAAAATTTGCCATCAAACTGTTACTATGCTCATTTATCCAGGCCTTATTAAAGGAAATTTTCATGCTCACAATGTGCATACTTTATTTTTGCTATTCATTGTGCAATTAAAAGGAAGAAGATAATATTTAAGCATGTGTGCTGCAGACATTTTGAACGCGTACATCACATTTTTTTGGGGTATCACATGTTTTAAACCCTAAACTAAAATGTTACAGTATAGAGCAGCTGTTTAACTAAAATATTCTAGTAGTGACATTGAATGTAAAAATCTTCTAGCAGTCTATTTTCAGCCATAACATTAAATTGAAAACATTAAAGATGACCATTGGCAGTGTATAACATAATTTATTTATGTATTTCAGTTTTAGTATTATTTTTTTTACCAACATATAAGCTTTAAAAAGGCTGAGTAAATAACTTTAAATTTCCATAAACTTTCCAAACAAAACATCGATAAAGTAGCTATGATGTTTTAATGCAAAAGTCATTGGATTCCTATTCACATTTATATCTATAAATTGAGAACAACAGATGTAGCCATTGGTATGGTAGAACAATTTGTTTCAGAATTTTAACACAATTTTGTTTTCATTACAATTGCTTTTATGGGACTTTTTAAAAAAAAATGAAAGTAGGTACATCATAAAACAAAGTTAGCTCCACCTTTTAAGGTCAGCTATTAACCAATCGTAAGAAAGATATAAAAATGAAAACATTAACTGTGTGAATTCATTATTTGTCTGGCAATATACAATTTTAATTTATTTTAGACAAAAAGGAGTAATAGACAACAAGACATTTTAGCATTTATTTTTATTTTTTATTAATCTTATGCAACTTTGTTATGTACACACACTATTTGCAGACGAAACAAGTGGCATTTTTAAATTTACAGTATTGCACGTTTTGTTTATTCCTGCAGTTTGCATTTGTTATTTTCAATTTTATTTGGGGAGTTTAATCTTTGTTTAAGTTTCTTTTCATTTAATGATAAATGTATCCTTAAATATTGTTTCTTTTTTTTAGTGCATCTGAACCTTTATTTGCAATCTCCGCAGCTGAGGCCATTTGTATTATTTTGTATAGCAGAATCGTAAAGTCCGAAAATGAATTGATCTACCAACGATAAATTAAGCACGAGGCCATTTGTATTATTTTGTATAGCAGAATCGTAAAGTCCGAAAATGAATTGATCTACCAACGATAAATTAAGCATATCATTAAACTCGCAATTTATTGTCAATTTTCTCAACTCAGCAGCAAAATCTAAAACAGTTTCATCTTTCTTTTGGACTCTTTTTCTAAATTTAAAATGTTCGAGTCTGGATACCGTAATGGTTGAGGAGAGAAATGTTGTTTGAGAGTATCTAACAAGTCAGATAAACTTAAATTTTCTGATTTTGGTGAGGCTACCAAATCACAAAGTAAGTTCAAGTTGGTTTCTCCTATCAGGATTAATGCTGTAGCCAGTTGAAGCCCTTCCTCGACTTCATTTGCGATTAGTTATAATTTTAACTGTTGGACTTATCTTTTCCACTCCATTATATTCGGATTAAAATTTCCAATATTATAATCCTTGGTTACTATTTTATAGTTACTCTCATCGCCCGTTTGTTTTATACTTACGCGTAAATAAGACAATCAACACATGAATATAAGTTGTGGTTAACAAAGAATTTATTGACAACTAAAACTTTAGTGGAGAATTTAACTTGCCATTAAATCATAGAAAAGAAGAAGCAAAACTATATGTCTTTTATCCGACTAAATTCTAAGCTCATGAGCTTAGTGCGCTTTTGGTTTTATCCGTAATTATGATTTAATTGAGTTATTAAATCTATTACACCTATCTCTTATACAGTATTTTAATGTATTCCTATGGAAATTTAATAGCTACTCGATTCGAGTCATTTAGATTTTGGTTGTATATTTTCGGAACCCCAAACAACAACTCTAATAATTGCTCTGGTGAACATTAGAGTCTATTAAGTGGCCGATTTATTAATGTGGCAGCTATAACAAGGAATTGAATACATTTAGTTTTGCCACTTAGAGACTAATAAATGGCTGATTTGATAAACCAGCGAGTTCAAAAGGAAAACTTGTATTGTACATACATTTACACAATATACAGTATACTGTACATGCATAGAATATATAAACAGCATATACTGCATATGAAACTAATTTTTTTATTTAATATTCTTTACATAAAATCAGTTTTTTTCCCTCTCAGTTTATTTAATTTTCTGGAAATAAAATTTATTATTTTTTTTAATAGATTTTTCATTACATCTGATAATAAATTGTAGAAGTTCTTTGTAAATAAATATACAGTAGCTTTGCATATTAAATAGAATCTTATAATGGAATAAAAGTGCAGTAATGTATTCATAGATGGAGCCTTCATACTGATTCAGTACATTAAAAAAATTATTCTAAATAGGATTCTTGAAAAAAATATGAGCCAGGTTATGCTTAACAGAATTTACTTGTCAATCGCAGTAATATTTACAAATACTGTATAATATAAAATTAATAGAGTAAGAAGTAATTAAAAATAACTACGTTTTGAATCTAAAATTTATAGTTGATAGAGACTACAGCATTTGAGGAAGTTTGACCTATTTTTAAAAACAAAGATAACTTACTTTAAAAAAAAAAATAAGAAAGAAAGCATAAGTGGCTGATTTGATAAACCAGTGAGTTTAAAAGTAACTTCATCATAATGAAGTTTTATGTTTTAAGTGATTGTTCTTTCAAATTCAACTAAAGTTGAGTAGCATGAGTGAAAACTTCATTCTGATTTAAAATGCAAATATTTGTTGTATAATTTATATTAGTACTGTAGAATGCCAACAAAGGGAGCCCCACCAAACTTTTTGATCACTCTGAAAGAAATCCAAGCTGTGCCATGCAACAGCGCCTCCTAGTTTTTACTTCATCTAAGGCGCAGCAGTGTTAACATGTAACCAAAATAAGAGTGCCATTTTGAAAAACAGTCTTCTAATTATAATTCTAACCAAACAAAGTTTACCTGGGCAGTTTTACAGTGCATTGTAGTAAATCTAAAATTTATAAGCATGGTGCTAAATAAAGGCGTGACCCCCCTCACCCAACAAATGATGAGATCATGCACACTTGATCGGCAAATTATGGTATCATATACAGTATATACCATACTCATATACAGTAAATACAGTATTTTAAACAATTTTCTTACTTTTCCATCCAGAATCAATTTCTTACGTTTGTTGATCAGTTTCTTTTCACCAAAGTCATTTTCATCCATTTTCTAATAAAATATATTTTAAACATTAATAACAAAGGATTATTGTAAAATAAATAAACCAATGATAAATCACCTTCTATATTAAAATAAACATAATTTAATTTTTGCAAATTAATTAAAATATTATTAAATCTATTTGGTAATTTTGAAACATTAAATCTTAAAAAAAATAAAATTAATTCAACACCACCGCTTCATACTCTTACTGCATTGTGTGATATAGAATATGTCTGTCATAGGCACCATCACATGAGACAAGAATAGTGTTACACTAATATTGAATTTTAAACAACTTGTAATTATTTATTAACTAATTTATGAAGATTAAAACTTTATAAAATGTATTTTAATTTATTTAAAACTTTTATTTTAGTCCATAAAAAACGTTTCCATTTCAGAAATATTTGTATATCTCATTTTAACCCTTCACTCCTAAAGGGACCATATATACACAAATATACAGTATTACGGTAAAAAAAAAAAAACCTTCAATAGGTCCAAAACTATTTCCGTTATTATAATATTTTCCAGTCTTTTTTTATTTACTAGAAAGTCCATAAGGCGGCAGCACTATTAGTTTTTTTATGAATTTTGTCCCTTTTTTTTTTTTAGTAAATGGCCCATGTGGTTTACCATAAAAAAAAAATCTCTGCAATAAGGGATGAGACAAATGGGGCAGCACTGTTCTTAAATGATTTAATAGATCAACAAATATGTTTATTTAATAGGTTTAATTATAGATATAGTTCTATATCTATGGTTTAATCCAGTGCTTCTCAACCTTTTTTTCATGGAGGAACCCCTAAAATTTTTTTTTGTATCCTGAGGAACCGCTACCTAAGAAAACATTTATGGGGGGGGGTTACAATCTAATTACACAGCTAAAATTGTAAGTGAATTATTATTTTTTTAATGGATTTTCAAAGTGAGTGAAATTTTAGATCACCCAGTTTGCATTGATATTATTTATTTGGTCTAGGTTTGTCTTCGGGTTTGTTTACATATAATATAATGCTCAAAAGGTTGGGGGTGGGTGTTTGCATTTTGATAATAGTCGAA
>PXIH01S0015919.1:4057-17561 GCA_003024985.2 Euperipatoides rowelli
ATAACTATTGGTCCTTTCTGGAAGTTTATAATTAAATTGAATCATTTTTGATGAAAATAATAAAGNCTGCATTTCAAATAGAAATTAATAATTTATGTCGGAAAGGATCCGTTAGTGGATAGGAATTGAACTTTTTCAATGTTGGATAAGGTCCGACATAGGATTGGTAAGGGTTAATGCATATGCTACCTTTAATTTGAGAGGACTAGGAAGTAAAGACAAAAGAATGGAGATGCTGAGAAAATTTGACAACAATGGAGTAGACTTGATTGCTATACAAGAAACTAGAGATAATTCTCTGAAAATTAATGCTTCAAAGTGAGAATCGTATATTTCTTCCTCTTTGGGGAATATTGGTGTTGGTGTGGTTTGGAAGAAAAGACTTAATCCTTATCTTGTTCGATGTTCAACTATAATTGAGGGAATATTGGTTGCAACTGAATTTAGGATTGATGATGTTGACTATATGTTATCAGTCTATACGCCTACTAACAAACACGCTAATGATGTTAGAACCAATATAATGAATAAAATAGAGGAACAATATAAAAATAAACCTGACAGTGAGATTATTCTAATGGGTGATATAAATGTTTTAAAGGGTAAATCCAAACAGGATTTTCAGACAAAATTGGATAACATCATTGATTGGTGATGTTTGGACATTTATTAATGGTTCTGACTCACAAAGCAGGCAATCGCCTGGATAGGATATTTGTGTCTGACATGGTAATGGGACAAATACAAAGTGTTGAGACTATTGATTTGACATTATCAGACCACTTTATGGTAAAGGTATCACTGAAAGAAATCTTAAATAAGACTGGTTTATGGACAATTCCAGGATGGATAATTAACAATAATAATTATATCAAGTTTATAGAGCAGTATGCATCCCAATATAAAAATGATGGTTATAAAATAGACCAATGGGATTTTTTAAAATCAAATGATACATGTAGCTAAAGATTCGAAAAGAACAAAAAAAAATATTACAAGAGAATGATTTAAAACAGTTTTATAATAATGTTCCATAAGATCAGAGAAATGACTGTAATATAACATAAATAATGTATCTAAAAAAGGACTTAGAGATGATGAATTATGATTTTAATGCCAAATACACCCTTAATATGGACATTAAAGAAAAATGAATATATGGAAAAATAATAAAAAAAAGAACTAAAAATATACAAATTTATGATGAGGATAAAAAAGTGATAAGGGACCAACAAGAAGTAAAACACCAAATATTGCAGTATTTTACTCATTTGTATAAGAGAGAGGTCTTTGATGTTGATAAAATTGATTTGGGCGAAAAATATTGTATGGAAATTGTGGGAGAGGATAAAGATATAATGAGTAAAATCACCAAAATGGAAATTCAGAAAGCAATTAAGGAAAAAAAAAAGAATAGAAGTCCAGGACCTGATGGTATCACAATTGAGATGTACGCACAAAATGAAAAAGTATTTATAGAATTGTTTTATCTTCTCTTTAATGATATAATGGAAAAACAGATCTTTCCTATGACATTTACAAGGTCAATGACAGTCATGCTTCCTAAAAATATTCAAAAACCTAGAATACAGGGTTTTATACCACTAAGTCTAATGAATGCTGATTATAAATTATTTATGAAAATTATAAATGATAGAATAATTGGCTTTGTTAATATGAAGATTTCAATAGAACAATCTTATGCTATTGAGGGAAGTGCGGTACATCATGGAATAAAGATCATAAAGACGTTATTAGATGACGCAAAAAATAATAGTAATGATATAGCAGTTTTATCGTTGGACATCAAAAAAGCTTTCGATACAGTAAGCCATCTACATATATATTATATGTTGAGAAAAATTAAGGTTTCAGTAAAGATGGAAAGATTAATATATTTGATAATATCTTCTGCTACAACTAAAGTTAAAATAAATGGATGTCTTACTGAGGAAATAAATATTAAACGTGGAATAAGACAAGGAGACCCGATATCTGCAACCTTATTTATAATAGCTATTGATCAAAAGTTACATAAGATAAAAGAAATAATTAAAAATGATCAATATAATTACATGGGGAATNGGGTTGGTATTATGGCCTATGCAGATGATATTCTTTGTGTAACAAAATCTAATAAGACATTTGATAAGGTTATAGGGGTGTTTAATAAGAATGTAGATAATTCTGGATTGTGTATTAATGTGGAAAAAACAGTGTATTATAGTAGTGGTAACCATAATAACAATCATTGTGTTTTAAATAAAAAAGATATTAAAATACTTGGGTTATATTTTGGAAAAAATGGAAGAAAAAAGTCATATAGGGAAGTAACCCAAAAGTTACAATTTGAAAAAGAAAGGCTTAAATTTAAACTTAGATACACTGCTTATTTGGAAAAAATTGAAATTATCAATGTTTTTTTAATGCCACATATTTATTATTTTTGAGAGTGTATAATGTATTGGATTTACAAAAAAATATAACTTAATATGATAATAGTGAATACCTTTTGGATTGGTCATATGCATCATTATATTGGGAGAAAAACGTTGTGTGTAAATAAAAAAATTGAGGAATTAATCTCCCTGAAATAAAAAATGTAATTGATATAATATATATGGAGAGATTAATGAATATTGTATCTAAACAAGATAATATACTTAAAAGGTTTGATATACTCATGTGGCAAGGGCTAATGAAGATTGAAAGAGGGGAATAAATTTTTATGATGCATCATGATGCTTTTAAACAAAAAAAGATACCTAAAGAATGGAAAAATATAGGTAGAATGATGTATAAATTGGATTTTAAGATTGATTTCATGACGTTGGACCAATTCTTGATTCAAAATATAAGATATAATAGGATCTTATAAAATAATGAAATTAAACATCCTACTTAAGAATGTTTGTGCATGTGAAATTAATTTATCAATATCTGAGTCAACCAACCATATCTGGCCTTCAATTTCAATATAAACAAAAAATTATTAAACTGATAAAGGACTTGTGGAAAAATGATGATATAGTGCCATATAATTCTAAAAATAATAGAACAAAGGTAATTAGTGATAGTATTTATATTCAGGATTCAATAAATGATATACGTATTTATATGGCCAAGTTTGATAAGGGTATTTTTAAGGAATATATAAATGATTGTAATAATTATGTAGATGATGAACAAAATAATGTTTTGTTTTCAATGAACAAAATAATACCAAAAATATGGTGAGATGCCACATGGAAAAAATTAAAAAGGGCATATGTTACTCCGACCAAAGCTATTAAATTTGGTTGGAGTAAAGATTTTAAATGCATTATGTGTCTGGAATATGACAAAGATGATAGTCATATTTTTGATAAATGTAAATTTTTGGATACAATTAGATCAACATATAATGATTTTGTTAAAAATGTTATTAAAAAGATGACTGATTTAATTGAAGGAAAAGATCAAATTTTTAAAAGAAATTATACAAAAATAAAAGAGTTGATTCAATCACTACAAGATTGTATAATATTGAGAACTTATGGTAATATTAGAAGAGGTATGGCATTCACTGTTACACAGGCATTGGATTGGAGAAGGCCTTTGTTTACAATTTATTATAATATAATAAGAAATATTGAATGAGAAGTGTAAAGTAGGATTTTTATTTGAAATACAATATACTGAAAATGTAAAATTATTTAGGCCATGCCATAATTTATATGTTGATCTATCTATTTTAATTGTATATAGTAGATTATTATTTTTTATTGATGAATGGACCAGCATCTTTTTAATGATTTTTTAATTAAAGTAATTTAAATTAATTATAATATTTTGTAGATGATTTTAATGATGTTTTATTAGATTTTTTTTCATCTCATATGTTTTCATTATTTTCATTGTGAGTATATTTTTTGATTATGGGTTGACCTGGAATGATAGTACTGGAATGAGTGCAGTGTTGAAATGATAAATGTTAACATTTTGAATAATTATTAAGTGATTGTTTTTTTTTTTTATGGTTTGTGTGAGTGATATAATATGAGTGTGAATCAAAAGCGTGTGATGAATAAATATGTATGATAGTTTTATTGTTTTTTGTATGATTTTGTTTTGTTGAAAAAAAAGGCATAAATTGAGAATATGATTTACATCATATATTGTGCAAAATATAAAAAAGTTAAAAAAATATAAAAATAATGAAAAATATTTTGTTCCATATATATTATGGAAGACAGGATTTCAGAGTTGAAGAATTAAATAAAAGAAATAAAAAAATATATATGTATTAGAATAAGAAATGATATGAGATTAAATGTCTTGAATTTACATTAAATTGTTAAATAAATTGTAGAATATTATAAAGATAATATATAAAAAGTTTGGGAAATAGAATATAGAAAGGAAAAGGGAAAGGAAAATGAAAAACTATTTTGATGGTGAGATGGGGAGTTTTTATTTTCTCTCTGGTTATATCCATCACTTGGTAAGATTGGTATGCCTTCCTTGGCATATAAGATAGTGAATGAGGAAAAATTACAAATAGGTATACAAAAAATAAGAGTGTATTTGATGATCAGAGCCTCTCTAAAGTTGAAGATAAAAAATGTAATGTCATGGTTGTCAGAGACAGAGGTAATTGAAGCCTTAAGTGTTTATGGTCAGGTGGTGAAGGGCTCAATAGAATATGAAACAGTTCAAAATTCTGATAGATATAGAACTAAGGTAAGATCTGGTATCGTAAATTTGGTTAATAATTTAAAAAATGATAATACAATACCACCTTTTGTTGCAATGAAGATAGGAATGGACTATTACAAGTGGTATATGGCCCCCACATAAGTACAGTGTTTCAACTGTGGAGGAAGAGGCCATAGAATTAGATATTGTGGAGAGGATAGAAGAGTGAGAGAAGATGAGGGAATGGAAAAGATTGAGAGAAAGAGGAGGCAAAGGAGGCCACTATTAAAGAGGATGTGCAATTACAGGAAACAAGGGAAGTAAATGATTTTCCTTCTAAGGAAAATGATAGGATAAAAAGAGATGATAAAGTAGGTGAAGTTGAGGATGGAGAAGAACACCAGACTCTCAAACAGAGTGAAAATGATTTTCAGGAATCTCAGATGCCTGAGGTCCAGATGGAGATGGGAGATATGGGAAACAAGATGGGCGATGATGAGAAGGCTGATGTAGATGGTGGAGTGACAAAAAAATTGTCTGGAAAGCAGGAGGAAGCGAGGATTGAAGAGAGTGAGAGCCAGACATGTAAAATGAAGATGTGTGGGGATAGAGAGATGAATGCAGTGTTCCAACTCATAGTGGGAATTGAATTGGTACAAAAAATGGTATTTCAGGACTTAGAGGAAAAAATTAATGAGATTAATGTGGATGGTGTGGAGAAAGTGGGGAGAGAAAATGTGGATAAAATTGAGAGTATACATCGAGTTCAGGACAAAGATAAATCGGTGAAGAAAAAGGGACAAATACAAACTGTTGGGATGTTTGTTGATGTAGTGAGAGAGAAAAATTAAAGGTTTATAGAAGAAGCACAGATTGGGAGACAGAGAGAAAAAGAGGATCCATGTGATATCAGAGGATGAGAGGAGAGAGGTGGTGAGTGAGGTATTGGTGATGAGGATGGTATCAGATGATGGAAGGGATGTGAGTGAAGTGTTTGAGAATAGAGAAAATGGTGGAGGAGGAGGGGTGGAAGATCAACAGGTGGATGGGTTAAAGAAGGGAGTTATGATGGAAGTGCTTGAGATTTTAAATAAGCTGTGGTAAATAGACAAAGGAAGGTGAAGATATATATAGTGAAATGATAATGGACCGATTTAAAGTTCAAGAACTCTAAGAACTTAAAGACAATAATGCAGAGTTTTTTGAGGAGCGGAAAATGTTTAGAGAATTGAAACATTTTATAGAATCTCAGAGGAAGTATGAGAAACAAAGAAATGAAAATATAGAGTTAAAGAAATATTATGAAAGGTTGGAGAATATGAGGAGAGTGGAGGAGAAATAATTAAATGGAAAACAGAAAGATGAATTTATTACACTGGAATGTCCACCAAAGATTGCCAAACTAATCAAGACAGTGGACCAGGTAGTGTTGAAGAAGACAGGAAAGAGAAGGTTCTCAGAGGATTTTTTTTCAATATGTTGATTTGAGAGAGGTAAAAAGTTTTCTACAGGATGAGGATGTTTTGAGAATGTCGAGGGATTGTGGGAGACTAAGAAATGTGTATGATTTTATATTGCAATTTAGTGAAAAGAAAAGAATGAGAGCCTTGAGGGAGATTTCCACAGTAAGGTATGGGAATTTATTAAAGACATAAATGGGATCTTCCACTTTACTATATATCTTTCTTCTCTCTTTGTTTCTATGCTAATTTGTGGGAAGGTATAAATTAATCAATACCATCTTTTCCTGTTATGTCTCAATTTCCATAACAATCATTCTGCCTTTAACCACCTCATATACTTTTTCAACATAATTATTGTAGGATCTTCTCCACAGGAATGCAACCCCTATCTTCTTTTCCACCCCTGTAGACATAAAAATATTACAATCAAGTAGATTCATCTTGAAGCCTGTGTCTAGTTTCCTGTAATAAAACCACACTCAATTCAAATTATTCAACCACATCATCAATTCCAATCTTTTATTCTTATTTTCCAAGCCTCTAATGTTGAAGGATGCAATACCTGCAATAATTCTTTTCATCATATTTTGTTCCACTCGGAAAAGCCATATGGAGACTTTAACGTTCAAAGAGGTTCCTCCAAAAAGAATATTGAAAGAATTATGAATGAATATCGATTGTGTGATGTATGGGAAAGTGTTGGAGAAGAGAGTGGAGATGGATGCACAACACATTCTGCAGGTAATTGGTTGGATTGATAATTGTGTCGATTGAACTAATGAGTTATATTAAGGATATCGATTTGCTCTGTTCTTCAATGTTGGATCATAAATTGGTGAGATTGATGGTAGAGAAGTGTGGTAGAGGGAGTGAAGCGAGTGATTGGATAGTTCCGAATTGGGTTATTGGAATGAAATTTGAAGACAGTGAATATAAGATGTCAAATATGGTTGGATGGAGATTGTGGAGTGAGGGAATGGGATGCAGTGAAAAATGATATTGTACAAGTTGCTAGGAGATTCGTGAAGACAAGAGGACATGACCTGGCAAAAATTAAAAGGGATGTGAATAGAGGAGTGGAAAACNTTTTGTAACTGAGACTGAGAGAGAATGTTGGGAAGTATATAAACAGGATTTTGATAGATATGAAAGTTACGATTTTAAGACAAGGCATCCGGTGCAAGATAACATTATGTAATGGAAATGGTTCCAAGATAAAAATAGAGAAGAAGGAGAGTAGATGAAATTTATTATGAAGAGGAGAAAATTTATGTGAGGGATGCTGAGGAAAAACAAAAAAAACATATTTATAAATACTTCGATGAACTATATAGAGAGAGGTGATGGAAAGAGGGAAAGTGAGGTATATAAAGGAATCAAAAGTATGTCGGAAGAGGAGGCAGAATTACTCTGAATCAAGTAAAAAAAGCAATAAAAGAAATGGAGCTTGGAAAGGCTCCGGGCCCAGATGGCTTGAGTTTATACTTTTATAGAAATAATCCTATTATATTAAAGGTACTGGTTAGGATGTATAATGAAAGTATTGAAGAAGAGGTGATTCCCAGATCTTTAATTGAATCTACTACAGTTTTGATCCCTAAAAAAGATAAGAGAAATACTATAAAAGACTTTAGACCAATTTACCTGCTAAATACAGATTATAAAATATTTGCTAAGATTATGGCTGATAGACTGAGTCGGTGTCTCAAAAATATAATATGAAAAGAGCACAGTTATGCCCTTAAAGGCAGAAAGATGTCTCATTTTATGATTATTATCGGATAAAATGGAAAATAATAGAAAAAAGGGGTGAATTTTTATGTGGTTTCTTTCGATATAAGTAATATAAGTAAAGCGTTTGATACAGTGGATCATGGCCATTTATATTGATAATGAGTGTAATGGGAATTGGGCAACACACAGTTAGGATGTTATTAAATCCTATTATCAATGCAAGAACTAGGATTAGATTTCCGGAACGAAAACTGATGAAATAATTATTAAAAGATGTATTCATCAGGGTGATCCTATTTCAGCTCTACTATTTGTAATGGTGATGAAGTTAAACATGATGAGGATGAGAAAGATTGTTGAGAGGTGTGTTCAGAAAGACAGAAATGAAACTGCTGAGGTCATGGCTTAGGCAGATGATATTGTGACACTAGTAGAGAAAGAAACTGATATGGAGGAGTTATTGATATATTTGATTGCAAATTCGGAAATAACGGGCTTGAAGTTAAATCTACAAAAAAAGTATTTATGAGGGAGATTTTTGTTAAAGAAGAACACATATCAAGTCATGGCATCCCGGAAGTTAAACACATGAAGGTTCTTGGAGTGTTGATAGGGAAGAATGGTAGGAGAAAATTGATGGAGATGTTAAAGAAACAGTTAAAGGAAGAAGCCAATAAACTGTTATTTAAATTGATTAGTGTTTCCTATAGAGATAGGATAAATTTAATACAGGCATACATGGTACCTCACATTATATTTGTTCTTAACTGTTATAAATTAAATAATGTAGAAATGATAGAAATACAAAAAATTCTTATCGATATCTTTTGGTTGAACAAGAGATTCAGATACATATGGAAGGAAAGACTGATGCAAAGTATTGAGAAGGGAGGTTTGGGTTTCCCTAGTGTATTGGTGATGGCACATATGGTAGTGAGGAATAGAGTTAAAAATTGCACACTAGAAGAAGATAATATATTGGCAGAAAGAGACAGAATAATGTGGAAGATAGTCTATTGTTTGGAGAGAGGAGTGGAACTGCTTTTAGTTGATATAAAATGTTATGCATAAAGGGAATTGGTGGTCTCAAGGATAATGGTTGGTAAATTGTTGGAGTTGTTGAATTTGAAATTTGAAAAAAATAGATGTGAATATGTTCCTGGTACAGAAACTGAAATATAATAAAATGTTGTTTATGAATAATGTTAAACCAAAACACAATAAAACAGTTAAGAAGGGCATCACCGTAAAGGAATATTTGGAGGATGAGACAAATACATGGAATAAGTATGATTATAAAAAAGAGATACTGAAGTATATTGAAGATAATTGGAGAAAATATGTAATAGTGAAAGATGATATGAGAAATGTATTGGAAAAGCTGTTGCCTTGTTTTAAATAAATGAATTTGTATAGTGATGAAATAGTGGAAGTAATGACATATGGATCTGGAGTTATGAAAAAACATTTGTCAGATAATGAATATGGGGAGGAAGATGAGGTGTTGGAAAGGAACTATCCAATAAATGCCAAGATACCCAGAACATGGTGTGATTCGATGTGGAGGAAGAAAAACAAATGGTATTTGTCTCTGCGGAGAATAGTTGCAATGAAATATGCAAAAAAACTTTAAATGTATTTTATGTGGTGTGGAGGATAGTGAAGATGAACATATTTTTAATTCATGTGCATTTTTTACAGAATTTAAAAAAGGAAAACAAGATGTACAGAAAACCTTTTTGAAGAGAATTGTAAAAGATTGTGAGGAGGCCGGAAAAAAGTATGTAAAGGAGGTTTATGAGGAGGTGGTAAAGGCTGCACATGCACATATTATATTGCAAATATAGGGAAAGGCAAGGAAGGGGATAGTTGTAAATAAGAATGACGCTTTGTCAGGGAGAGGTGCTTATTAAATATTTATAGAAATGTGATAAGGATGAATAAATTGAAGAAAGAATAATAGTAGGATGAGAGAATATATATTAATTTGAAAATGAGGGCAACTCTCCGTGGTAATGCACGTCTGAATTTTTTATTCTAATTTTTTTTTTTTAATATATTTAGTAAATATTTTATGAATATTTTTTTAAAATGTAATTGATTTTAAATTGTCTGGGTTGAATGGAAGAGTATTGGCTGTCATTGGTACAATTTGGGGGATGAAGTGTCCAATTAAGTTAGCATCATTGGGAGTGGTTGGATATGAGGGCTTGGGATAGAGATAGGGGTATAGAGATGTTCGTGTGAAGTGGACGAGGATTTGGAGAGATTGGGAGAGTGATTTTAATGAAAAAGGATGTTGATTAATGTTAAGGGAAGGACAAAGGGGATTTAGCATACATCGCCTGAGTGCTTATTTTATTTTCTGAGATCACATCCTTATTACCCTTAGAGAAATTTTTAATTGGAATTGTATTTGAGTAACGGGTTGCTTGGAACACCAGTGAATATTTGAATTTTAGAAATGGAGTATTCTATTATATCCAAGGATTTTTATGTAATGAAAGTATATGATTTTTTATTTTGAAAAAAATAGACATATTTATTGAGCATACTATGTTGTTTTTAAAATGTTGATTTTAATGATATTTTTAAATTATGGTTATAATGACTGGTTTTTAGATATAAAGAGAATTGGAATGAATGATGTAGATGAATTTAGAAACAAACAAGAGTGAAATGGCTGTCACCTATTGAATTGGGGGTATACTTCCCCAGAGGATTAGGTGAATGGCAACATAATATGCCTTCCTNGGATGTGGTAGCCGTTTCTCAGGTTCCCTCTCTGGAATCAAACCCTGATTCCCCGTGACCTGTTACGACCACGTAAGGTGTCTAACCTACCATCGGCAGTTGATAAGGCAGACATTCGAAAGACTAGTCGGCGTTAGGTTGGACATTGACGTTGCAGCCCGGCCGACCTAATGTTTACCGGCGATCTGCTAGGAGGTTATCCAGAGTCATCAAAGGGTCAACAAGAACAGGAGTCTGGCTGTCACGAGGATGGCAGATGGACCCAGTTGGTTTTGAGCTGATAATGGTGCCCTTTCCAACTGACCGTTGTTTTGACGGCTGGGGCAGCTGGACGGGGCCTAGTTGCATCTATTAGCTATAGAATTACCACAGTTATCCAAGTAGGATGTGGTACGGTCTAGTGAACCATAACTGATTTAACGAGCCATTTGTGGTTTCACTTTAATTAGACCAAGGTGAGTACTTAGACATGCATGGCTTAATCTTTGAGATGAGCGTATGACTACTGGCAGGATCAACCAGGTCGGTTTTGAACATTCTACGCTTTAATGCACTAGAATAACATTAAATATTATCTTGAACAAAGGTGCATGTGTGGAATAGCAACATGGCCATATATTTTAATAGGATATATATTAATAATATTGAATTATAAATAAATTTTTTTCAAAACAATAAACAAAAAAGACAAATTGCTGAAATTATACCATATAATAAATTAAATATATAGTGCTTAAAAAAAATGTTGAATGTCGTTATACACTAGAGGAAAAGTGCATGGGACAAAATTTAAACTCAAAAGGACGGAACAAGATGGAGCCACAAAAAAAATTTAAAGTTTACTATAAATAGGGTTTCAAAATACCGAACAGTGCAATTAAATCTTGATGCAAACAAAAGACAAACCTGGCTAAGCACCCAGAAAAATAATCGAAAAACAAATCAAGGGATACAGTACAGTAAGTAGGCCAAACAAACTGCCCAAATATTAATAAGTGACCCAAAAGGATTATATACACATACATAAATGTAAAAATGGATTTTTATACAAACAGGCATAAGCATAGTCGTGAAAAATGCATTATTATGATTGTCCATTTAAAATATGACACATATACGACCCACCCCCACATCCCTATGCCATAGGCAATACACCAAAATATACAACAAGATAACAACCAGAATAATCAAGCCAAGTTCCAATCAGAAAACAATGTTATTTCAGTAAAGGTTCATTGTTATGTTAAGGGAAAGAAAGAAAACTGCACGTACGTTAATTGTTATAAAGTTCAAAGTTTATGCAAATGCAAAGTTCAAATGATAAGCAAAGAGTTAAAATGTTTAATAGTTCCTCTTGAAAAGTGATAAAAGGCTACATGTTGAAACCACCCTATTGGACCAACAATAGAATCTAACATGAATCATTGTATACATACAAATTAACCAGCAAATGTTAAGAACCAATCATAAAATCTTATTTATTTGTTGGAATTTTGCCAGGTAATTCTTCTGCATTATGATTGCACAGAATGCAATACTCATCAGATGAACATTGACATTAGCAGGATGAGTATGCCCACTCATTATAACAGTAGGCAAAATTAGTTAATGTGATTTTTTATTTTATTTTTTCCAGTAGATTTTTTATGCTAGAAAATACTACAATTTCTTGTAATTGTTCTTAGTTTGGAAACTCATAACATCATAGTTATTAAATATACTAGTTTGTTTTTTCAGTATCTAATTATATGTAAAAATATTGTACAGTACACTGTACATGCTATTTTTTAATTTGTTGTACAAATAACTAAGCATAGTTATTATTTGTTTATCTAGTAATGTTACCTTTCAAGATGTTGTTTGGTGATGGTAAACACCTAGTAGGAGCAGCCATTGATTGTCTATTCTGGACATGCTCAGTGTCTCATCTCATATCAGCTTCACAGAACGATAACGCGAGAATAACGTGAGACTAGTGATACACGCTTTTTCGCTTGACTTAATCTTTGCACATGTTAGCCATCATGGTGTTTTTTCAAACCATGAGTTAGAGATGAAGTCTCTATAAGATCATCACAACAAATTATAAAACGATGAAATAATAGATCTAACATGTAGAATATCATCACAAAGACAAACCAGGTAAAAATTTAAAATAGAATAGCCGAAGTAGTGCTGCAGGGGGAGTAATTATAGCAAGGTAACTAAGATTTTTTCCTTTATCTCAACATTACGTTTGCATGTTAAGGCCTGTATGGGCAATCGAGCTAAGATAATTTAGCTGTATAATCCATTATCGGATATTAAATTTAATCAGTTACTTAATGCATACAAAAATAAAAAATAGTATATGAGATCGTGTATAAACATAGATTTTACAGTAAAAGGTTCCCTACGTTAAATGATAGATTGCAGTACAATCAATCAGGAAAAGAAATTATAACTTGATAATTTATAAGCACAATACTGTTCTACTTCAAAATTAATTGTTAAGCTATTCTGGAGACATCAAAAATTTGATTTAATGGTTTGTCTGTTCTATTAAGAAACATATTTGTAGCTATCGTAATTTTTTCATATGCAAGCCGATAGCCTACTGAATAAATACACGTTCCTTGTTATTTGTACTAATTAGATGAATTCATGTATCTAAATCATTCAGCAGATATGATACGGAGAAGATAACTGTTAATACCATCACTTCACAATTCACAGCACACGAATCATCTGTCATATGAATGTATATCAACATTTCATCATTAGGAATCATCTCTCCCTCTCTCTGTCTGTCCATCTATCTATCTATCTATCTATCTATCTATCTATCTATCTATCTATCTATCTATCTATCTATCTATCTATCTATCTATCTATCT
>PXIH01S0015922.1:4998-16195 GCA_003024985.2 Euperipatoides rowelli
ATTGCGTAAGATAATGTGAATTAGTAGGGAAAAAGAAACTATGGTACACTTATTTACAACACACAAGCCTAAACCCTTTTTTAACATCATCTTGGTATTTTTTTTTACACTTTTACTTCAGTCTGAAATGAAATGAAGGTAAAAATTAATAGAACAAATAAAAAAATGTGTTTCTTATTACCCCACAGCTTTTGAAAAAGGGGGTAATAAGAAACAGGGTATTTTCCTGAAAAATGGTAATAGCAGAAAACAAAACAAAAATTCCATTTTAAAAGCCGATTTAATCAAGAAAAAAGTCCATAATTTTTTTTAAAAAAAAATGCATAGGCATGGTCAGGATAAAAAACTATTTTGATAAAAACACTACTTTGGGTCGATAAAGTTTTTGGTAGGATAATTTTGTAACAAGGTCATTTATACCTAAGCTTAAATTACAAATTTTACAGGTTGTAGGGGATAAGTTGAGGTTTCTTATAGAATTTTTTCAGATTTTTAGACCTATAAACAAAAATAACAAAAAAAATGTATCTTATTACTCCATTCTCCCCTAGGGTTTAGACTCCCATGAAGGGTCAAATATCCTTATCTCCCCTATATAGGCTATAATTGAAAACTACATTTTAATTCTTCGAAAAATCACAAAGCAAAGTGGAATTGTATCACCCATTACATAATTTTACATACCGGTAGCCTACTTATTTTCAAAATTTATGATAATCACCCTTGCCACTTAACTAAGCATGTGCATAACCTTGAGCACTTTTAAAACAGGGCAGTGTTTGAGAATTTTGGTTTGAGTGTGACAAACTTTTATATTTTTTGTGTAACGGGTGTTACACTCTGTAAAGCTAGACAGTAAACAGTTTTTTTTTTTGCAAAACTTATTCGGTTGATTGCATCAAATCAGTACCGTCGCATGGAAAAGCACACAGTCAATTAACTATCATTATGTTTGATATGCTGTTTTACTAGGCTTTAGTGTTATTTCATGGCCCAGCGCTTTAAAAATAAAAAATGGTTTTAAACAAGCTTTAAAAAATTAAAATATACCAATTTTGTCCCACCCGCAACAGTGGTTTTTGGAAATGAACATTACAATTTAATGTTTATCACTTTGTCATAGTGATTTTTTGAATTATGTGTTATGTCTAAATTATATACAAAACATGTCTACTAAATAATGTGTATCATTTTTGTTCATCCTAGGACTCTGCTACATGAGCAGAGTGGTTATTGTAACGGTTGAAAATATTTTGTAAAATTTGTCCCACCCCGCAACAACATTAGAAGTCACTTACTATAATTGGTAATTATAATTATTTCTAATTATAGGATTGGGTATCTATTAGTCCTAAAATAAAACATTTTAATGAATTAAGTTATATTAGGTTGAATTCATGAGTATTATGAAAATATGTCGATGTCCAAGAAATATGTCCCACCCGCAACATACTGCCACAAGCATTATTAGAAAGAATTGAAAATCATTAATGCTATGGTATATCAATGAAAGTAGTGTTATATAATAGATCTTATATTGTTGGTTTACCTGATTAAAAAATATTGTTAAAAAAAAAAAAGTTATTAAATTGTCATATCTGCAACATGTCCCACCCACAACATTAATCTGTTGTGGGTGGGACATTTTACTCTAGCCATTGGGGAGCACATTGTATTCATAAATTTGCATCATTGCTATCAAATTTAAATAGCCTAAATAAATATTGTAGGTAAATAGGCCTAATAAAATAGCCTATATTATGAATATTTACATTTAAATTACATTGTGTGAGCATAACTTTTTTTTTTGGTTTAAAATACAATTATTGTTGCACAATCAACAGAGCTGTGAAAAAATTAGTTTGGCATAAATTAAACTTTCAATGCAAACAAAAGTGCAATAGTTTTGGTGAGAAAGTTGCAGTCATTAGGCCTAAGGATTCTGCTACAGAAATGGAAGGATTTTTTTTTGTAAATGTTTGCTTTCAATGGGTTAACCCTACAATGGGTGCAAGTAATCTAAAATCTATCAGATACAGACATTTTTCTCCCAGTTGCAGCTTAATTCAGAAACCCCCACCAATGTATGATCTCTTCCTTTTTAAATAGGTGGAAAAATGTTTATGACAAAGTCCCCAAGATCATGGAGGTCAATTTTGTTCTATTAGATTCATTGTGCCCGTTGATCAGCATTTTTTTTTTATTTCTGCAAATATTTTTTTCATAAATTTCATAACATTTTTTACATAAGAATGGCCAATGTCATTTAGAAACTTATCACTTAAGTTTTTATAGGTTCTGTATAAATAATCATCAAGATTTATTACTGTACTGTAAGTAGGCTACTAAACAATATACCCTAGCCTATTGTATATATATTTTTTTGTTAAAAAAACATAGCATCTTCAGTGAGTAGGTCTATTGGACAGTAGCTTATATGCTTACATAATAAAATATTATTAAATATTTATAAATTATAAAGTTATTAAATACCTTTTTATCATAAAAAATAAAAATAATAATTTGAATCCATTAGACTAACTTAATTGAAAAGGATCTCTGTCAGATGTATTGCGTCCAACCATTCATATTTCATATTGCGCCTGTTGTAGGGTAAATGCAACATGACATCAGAAAAGAGAAGGAAATATAGGGCAAAATTAAATTATAATTCTGAGAAAAAAAAGCCATATTTGGCAAAAGAAAGAGATTGTGAAAGAAGGAGGTACCGGTAATGAAAATAATAAAATGTAAGAACAGACTTTTTAAAATAAAGGATGTGACATTTTATCTTTCATGGACCTAACAGTACAATGTTTTGTTGGTCAAGCAAGAAAGACATTGGGTCTTAGGTAAAGAGAGAGATTCTGATAAAGGTTCCACCACTTTCATTAGTAGGGTCAGTGAGTAGAAGCCATTATCAGTTCCCTGTTAGGCATTATCTGTACAGCCTAACTAACTCAGAATTCAGTATGGAATTAAATTGTAATGGTATCCACTATAGAATCAAATGATAAAATCATACATTGAGAATTGAATGAGCATTTAAATTTTGTAACAAATTTATAAGTTACCAGTTGATAAAGTCTGAGTACCAGTATTCAATTTAGCCTGTACACTATGACAGTTCATTAAACTTATTCTAAAACATTTCACAGCCTTAATCATTTATTTTTATTAAAATTATAAAATATGTGTAAATATATCATAATTTTTATATTTGGCAGGCATTTATATTCCCAATATGTTCCAAAAATGAGCATTGTGGGTGGGACATTTTCATGTTCCCTTCTAACTTTATTAAATTGTTGCCCAAAAACACACAGAAATATTGTTAGGCAAAATACATTTTCTTAGAGCTGACATATCAGGGTGTATACCAAATGCATTTTAATATTGCCATCTTAGGACTTTCTATTTTAAATTTTGTCCCACCCGCAACGGTACAGATTTGATGCAATTGACCCTATTGTCTTCCCTTTAAAAGTAAAGGAGTTATGAAGAGTAGCCTACTCTTCTGGTAATCTGATGCAGGCAAATAATTTGGGTCAGTTGTGTCTAGATATTAAAAATGGTGTGACCAACTTATAGAACAAACTTGGCCCTAATCAGATGTTGACCAAATAGGCCCTAGTAAAATGAAATGCCTAGAAAATAAATAATTTTCAAAATTGTGAATTTTTGTATAGCCTACTAAATATCAAAATTGGGACTTTTAACTAGACATGGAGCATATTTTAAAAACATTTAAAAAATCTTGTTATCGGTATTAAACAACGTTGAGGCTCATTTTAGCATGGATTGCCTGTCAATATTTCCAACAAAATACAATTTAGATAGCCTACAGCTTATAGAATAAACCATTTTATAATTCATTTTATAAGGAATCAAAGTAGGAATTTATACAATTTGTAATTTGTGGCGGAGTTCTATTGTATTTGCTAATTTTACATTCAGAAAAAGAGTAAAAATAACTTAAGTATCGTATTGCACACCTGTCTAAAAAAAATTGTCTCTAGAGGCAGATTTAGGCTAATCAAAAAAATAAAACTATTTCTTTGGATATAGGCAACTGGATGGAAAAAAATAGTTGTAGATTAAGCTTAGATAAAAAATATAAAAAAAAAAACTGCCGAGTTTAGTTGTATTTTATTTACATTTTGTGAAAATGTGGCAATGTGCTAATTTGAGAATTCAAAACTAAACATGGGTATATTTGAAAATTCTTGTTGATAAAATTTTACTACAGTATTTAAAGTGCCAGTAGCCTACTTAAATATATAAATTATGTCTACCTACGGTACTTTCATGATTTGGAATAGCCTACTTAATCCTGCACGTCAAGTTGTTTTTTATATTGATGAAAAAATATATATATTTTTCATCCTATCCTGGAGCAGATCTTAGCCTGCATGAATTTATTCCTAGGCCATTGTTTATTTCAGTCTAAGAAGTAACCTGGTATCCATAATTCAATTGGGACTTGGGGAGTGCACTTTTTTTTAGTAGGCCTACTTTGTCTCAAGTATTAGAAAATTAAATAGAGAATGAAATATCTTAGACTGAGAAAGTGGCTGAATGACTTTCATTCGCTCTAACAGCAGTTCACTTATACTCTTTATTGAATAATGCAGTGCATAGGTCCAATCTTCATGATCTGTGATCAAGGACGTCCGCAGGAGGGTGGGAGGTGTAAGGGGCAGCCCCCCCTCCCCACCTGGAAAAATTGGATCTACCAAAAATGAAGATATTATATTACAAGTATGAATTATCGACTCCCCCCCCACCCCCTAGATAAATTAGACTAACCAAAAATGTAAGTAGGCTACTGTATTTAATATAGGCTAAAGTTGTCCATCTTTAATAATATTGCAAGTAATGAGGTACCGTACGGTATCAATTATTGGTTAGGCTATCAAAATGTCCATACAATCAAAAAATATATTCTTTGCCTTTTTTCTTAGCAAAAAATGTCCTTACAACCAAAAAAAAAAAAAAAACAGCCTATAATATTTACAATCAAAATAACATTTTTTTCTGCAGACACCCTTGTCTGTAATCCCAATAGAAAATTCATACACAAATATTTATGAAATTGAGATGTCCAGAGGTTAGCAATGCACAATAGTATTGTAACCGGACCTGAAATGGTTGAAATAATTTTTGAATAATCAGTTGACAGCACAGAACAAAATGACAAAAGTTTTTTTACTTTTACTCAGGTTTGAAATTTAGTAAAATGTAGGCCTAGGTGGCTTACCTGGCCACATAATATGTTAAATTGCTAAGTCACACACATACAAAAACAAAAATTATATGTAGGCTACAGTATTTGAAATAATGTGTAGCCTTTAATGTTATAATTTAAAAACTTTCACATAAAACAACTACGATATGGAAAAGAGCATCATATTTTATTTTAAATATGAAAGCATCAATTGTCTTGGTTCAAATCAAACTAATTTATTCATTATTTTTTTTATTGGGAGAAAAAAAAGTTTGTCAAAAATATATCCTAAATTTCCCGCCTCTACTGCTTTGGCGCTAGTGATGGTAGGTGTGTCATTGTCTTCTAATAGCATATGATTTAGCCTACCATTTTCTGCATGTCTTGGACGGGTGTGCCCCATACTTTCGTTGTTGAAACATTTATCGGAAACAATAAATCTGTGATCGCTATGCAGAGAGCTTTCTGCGTCCACTTTGCTATCGGTCGGAATGTTGCTGTGCCACGTTCTATGGAGCATTTGAAGGCTGAGGTTTACAAATATCGACCAGGAAACATTAATGAACTGAAGGTTGATAAATATACACCTAGAAATTTCAGCAATAACTCCGAAGATCACCCACCTAGTGATGCAAAACTTCAGAAATAGACTGTGTGAATTGCGAGTGAAGACCACTATTTATCAGAAACAATAAATCTGGGATCGCTAAGCAGAGAGCTTTCTGCATCCACTTTGCTATCGATCGGAATGTTGCTGTGCCACATTCTATGGAGCATTTGAAGGCTGAGGTT
Source organism: Euperipatoides rowelli (assembly GCA_003024985.2). Lineage (NCBI taxonomy): Eukaryota > Metazoa > Onychophora > Udeonychophora > Euonychophora > Peripatopsidae > Euperipatoides > Euperipatoides rowelli. The sequence continues at coordinate 11,018 of PXIH01S0015922.1, forward strand.
TACAAACATCGACCAGGAAATATTAATGAACTGGAGGAATGGAGGATATACAGTACACCTAGAAATTTTAGCAATAACACCAAAGATCACCCATCAAGTGATGCAAAACTTCAGAAATAGACTAAATGTGTGAATCACGAGTGAAGACCACTATCAGGACATTAGATTTAAGGCTAATTGAAAACTAAATGGCAAATTATTTTTTAGAATTTGTATTAGCCTACCATGTCTTTTTTTTTTGTTAGGCTTTAAAATACAGGAGGTATTTTTGCCTCACCCTGTATACTAAAATAAATTGTAAACCATACTCAATTAAAAATAGAAATTTATTAACTGGATTCCCTTCAACTCAAATATCTACTTTTCCTTTTTATTCCGTTAAAATATGGTTTGTCACAGAGAGACTTTTTTAAAATTAGAATGAATAACAATAGGTCTATCTAAGTTGGTGACATCCCGATAACAAAAAAAATTGTCAGCTTTTTCGACAAAATATTTTTAACTTGCCAGTTTTCAGAAAATGAGGGAGAGAATGTTAAGTCACAACACTCCAACCGCCCACCCTCCCCCTTACCACTTTTTTTTTAACGATGCTAATGATGGTTACAAATAATTCTTATTAGGCTATTTGAATATTATTTTTTGTTTTTTTTTAGATACGGTATTAAATGACAATATGATGTCATTTTTTTTAAATGACTTTATGACCAGGCTATTTGATGGCAATTTTTTTTATGTTTAAAGGGGAAAGAATGAATATATTGAATCAAATTATGTTTTACAATTCAAAATGTATTCATGCAGTAGCCTACTTTAAAACTCAATATCCTATTGTGTAAAAAAGAAAAGAATTACAAAAATTTTCAAGTGCCAATCAATAGGAACACAAAATATTGCCCTCTGTCCAATTCCAGGAGTGAGAAAAATTATTTCCACTCGATACTTAGGTCAATATACGGTAGAGGTCTAGTAGCTTAATACTAAAGATATACCTTTAGAACTAATACGGCAGATTAGGTTGCAGATCCATGCAGCAGCCTAAAGTGAACATTGCCGTAAAGCGAAACACAGTAGGCTACCTCTAGAATCCTTAAAAACACATAATTTACAAAATATATAAGCCTGGCTGAACATATTAAATGTGCAGTAGCGCTAGATTTGTAAAAATTGGTCTTATAAATAATAAATTACTTGTAGGCCTATATACTCCTATAATAAAAATGAAATAATATTTACACCGAAAAAAAATGAAAATAATGTAACGCACAGGTTGAATTCCACCAATTTTTTAAATAGCCAGGTCGGGCTATTGCCATATGAAATTTGGTAGCCCACTGAACATTTTGGTAGCCCGACTAACGGGATGTCTGGGAATTTAATTTAAACAGCAGCCAAACTTTAAAATTTAATCAAATTTTCTTACTTGCCTCCAGTGAAAGAAATATCAATACCAGTAGGTTAAATTATTAGAATTTAAAGACATAAGAAAAATAATTTAATTTCTTAATTAGGCTAATTTGGTACCTTACTGTAATTTAAATATGTTAATGATTAGCAACAGTGGCAGTAGCGATATTTCTAGCTTGTTGGGCTAACACAATATTTTCTCAAAAAAATAAAAGAGGGACCAACAACAAAGGAAACAAGCTTTTATGGAAACAAAATAAGCTTTAAACAACATACAGCCTAGTGAATTTTTAAAATATATTTTTAATAAATTATGAGATGGCTCTTCGGTGGTGTGTAAAAATTTAAATCAATGTCAACACGCAGAAACTTATTCTAGTTAAGTAGCTTATATTGTTATATATTATTAAAAATATATACAGTAAAACCCTTCTAGTCCGAATTAATTAGGACCAAGCCCTGTTCGGACTGTCAAGTTGTTAGATAGTACAGAATTTCTATATAATCCATTTTTTAAAAAATAAAAAATAGCATCTATTGTTAGGTCTGAGATACAGACGTTAGTTTTCTGGTGTTTGGATCTCAGACCTACAATTAGACAATTACTTTTTTTTTAATTTTCGAACTGGTGGGGTTTTTCTGTATATATTACCGTATATATAAAAATAATTAAATCGGTAATTTCAACAAGCAATTTTTATTTTTTAAATAAACGACTAGGCTATTGTAAATAATATGGTAGCCCAAATTCGAGCCCTGGTATTAATTGAAAATGACTAGCACCATATTAGCAAACCGAGGTACAGTAGCCTACTGTAATTTTTGTATTACAGTAGGCTACTTATCTAATTTTGCTGTGATTGTTGGTTTTTAATTGTGATTTGTGTTGTCTTCCATTTTTTCTCACATTATTTTAAACAGTTAGATTATAGCGGTAGGCTAGAGATTTTATATTTTTTTAGTGATAAATCATAAAAGTTTTTCTTTGAAGAACACTACCAATATTAACACCAATGCAATTTTGAGTACATTTTTGATTCCGAATATAGCGCCAGCTACAGTAGTTTCTTTATCATTGCTTCGCATGATCACATTTTCCAATGCATCTCACTATCTCTTTGTAAATTACTTTTTAAAAGCTTGTGTACAAGCAGGCCTCTTCAATAGATTTATAAAAATCATAGTTACATTAGGCCCTACAATAAAACTGCAAGCTCAGGTATAGGCTACTGTAGGCCACCTATAAATTCATCCAGCTAAAATCTTACTGTTATATCATTAGGGACTCCAACGTATTAAAATTATGGGCATCTAATTTTAATAAATTAGTTGATGTTTCCTTTTTTTTTTTTTTTTTAGATGGATTATAAACAAGCCCTTGAAGTAGAGAGATATAATTTCCATTTTAAAAAAAAAAAGTTCAACCCAACGACTATTAAAATATTCTTCTAATTTATTTTTTTAAACATGATATTTTCCCTTTGTTCAGAGAAGACTCAGTGAGGCAAAACATCTGTTTACAGTACTATATTAAAATATTTGTACAGTTGGAAGGAAAAAAATACAGTACAAATTACTTTTTTTTTAAAACTGGCAAACCTACCTGATTGTAAAGAAAATAGTTTTTTCACATTGTTGAAATTTATAGCATTTTCTTTGCCATTGCCTTTTTTTTGTCTGTGTCTGTGCTCTTCTCCCCCCCCCCCTCACCCGACTCTCAAATTATTGAGAAGTTAGATTTCATCGTTTCCTTGAAAGTTGTGTGCTTTCCCATGAATTCCTCCCTGTCTCCTATCCTGGTCACATTTTCTTCCTTTTATCTATTTTAAATGGCATTCTTTCTGTAATGTCTTGTGTGTTTATCATGCCAGTTTGGCATAGTATGGGTATTCTATAGTCAGACAAACTGACCCAGATAATAAATTCAGTTCAAGACAGGGCCAGACACAGGTTTTCTCTTAAAAAAAAAAAAAACTATTAGAATACTGTGTTATCATTCAATTTTTTTTTTATCAAAATAATTTATGTAGCCTACATTTAGTTTTTATATTAACATACTGTATGTTTTACAGTAAATACCGGTAGTTTATTATTTTTTTGTTTATTAAAAATATGATACAGTAGGCCTATATGCCTATTGTATTATTATTTTTAAACAATATAATCTTGTTTATAACCATGTTCTTTTTTTTATAATATTTTCTTAATTAACTGGTAGCTTATTAGAAAACTTAGGCTCATGTTAGCTTTATAGGCATTATTAATATAACTTTTATCACTTTATTGGTTCTGATTTATTAAAAAAAAATAACTGCTTAGCACTTGACACTTTTCCAAAGAATTGCTTCTTGATACTTTTAACATTAAGATCGTACGGAGGAGCAATAATTTACCAGAGGGGTCAAGATAGTAGGCTACTGTACTTGTCGGGGGAGGCTCTTTTTTTTTTTTTCAATTTGATTCATTCTATAAAAAATCAAAGCTATATTTCTGTAAATAATTTAGATTTAATTCATGTTATGCTCTTTTTTTTTTTTTTTTGCTATTTGATTATTTCATAAAATATTTTTTTTTAAACTATAGCCTATGCTATTTCTGTAAATAATCAGTAAATAATTTAGATTTAATTCATTAACCTATATAGGCTACTAAGCTGTAAGCTTAGTGTAGCCTACTCTTTGTAATTTAAAACAACCAAAAAAAATATTAAATCAACCGGTACGATATTGCAGTTTATCTCTTTTTTCTTGGATAAAAGTATTCTAAACGTAGCCACGTCTATTTTCCATCTTGTTGATTTTATTAATTTATTATTGTTAGCAAATTTACGTTTATATTGTAAACTTGTTAATTATTTTTCAAGAAAATAAAATGTATACACTTGTACAGTATAATATTATTTACTCTATAGCCTATTAATCTAATATACAGTACTTAGGTGTGTGTGTGATGGAGACAAGGGGATCAAATAAAGCACTTTGACCCCGCTTGTTAAAATTAAAGGGGTCAGTTTACCCCTCTGACCCCCGGTCTCCGCCACCCATGGTAATACCATATGGTCCAAGTAACAAATTATAGATTTATAGTTTGATAATTTATAAAGTTGATAATATTTTGACTTCATTTAATTTTTTTTTAAAAAAATACAGTATAGGCTACTATTGTTTGGCCACTATTTTCTAGTAGTAGCTTACATTATATCTGTTCAGTAGGCCTATGCTAACTCTGCTTTGTCATTTTCCTTAAACATGTAGCATGTGATTTTTATGAATTGATAAATATTATTTCCTCCTTTTTTAAAAAAAAATAATTTGGGAATGCAACATAATTTGTGTACATTGAGAATCAGAAAAAGGATTTATTTAATAAATGTGTTTTAAATTGGGAAATTGCTACCCATTCAATTACTTTTATTCATACAGAAGCTTTATGACTGATTGATTGGCTCTGTAGGCGTCAAAAAAAAAAAAATTCATTAACTGAATATTGAAAAAAAAGCTGACCAGAATCACCATATTTAATGAATATATGCCTACTGTACTAATTAGGGCCTAACTAAATTTTAAAAGAAATATGATTGTGTATTTTATTGATAAGGTAAGTGCACCAATAGTCGACAGGGCACCTATGGTCGACATNAAATTTTAAAANGTTNGAAATAAGGAAACTAACTGATCAATAAGGCTGCAAGTAGAACAGGCAACACTGCCAAACCCTGTTCTTCATCAGCAATCAGCCAGACTGACCAGTGGTGCCTTCATGTGTTGATAG
>PXIH01S0015930.1:14086-28495 GCA_003024985.2 Euperipatoides rowelli
TGGTATGATGAGATGATGGTATGATGAGATGATGAGTATGCTGATGATGAGGATGCTGCTGATGATGATGACATCAATGCTGATGAGGAAGATGAGGATGAGGTAGATGAGGACGAGAAAGATTAGGATGAGGAGAATGAGAAAGAGGAAGATGAGGTTAAAAAGAGGAGGAAGAGGATGATGAGAAAGAGGAAGATGAGGATAAGAAAGAGGAAGAAGATGAGGATAGGAAGAGGATGATGAGAATGATGATAATGAGGATGATAATGGTGGTGATGGTAAAGATGGTGATGGTGACACATATGATGCTGATGACACATAGCCGCAATGACCACAGCAGTGGTGATGATGATGATGATAAAGTATACTTTTTAATTTCCAATAAAATTGCATTGTATTTACACACATCTTTTTATATCCAATTACATTTTAGGGGTCTTACCCTCTGTCAGGGATCTACCCCCTTGCATGCTACCCCCATACCCCATTGTCATTTTTTTTTAAAGTTTTACTAATTTGAATTGTAAGGTGTAAATTACACCTGTTGGAATGAGGTGCTCCATTTACCCCAGAGGCCAAAACTATAGCCATGCTGCCACTGTATAGTTATTTGGCTGAAAATATTTTTAACATCAATTTGGTCTATTTTAAATTTTGTTTGAAAAGATTTTTTATTATGTTTTAATGAAAAAAACCCCATTAAATTCTAATCTTTTCTATTGGTATTAGACATTGTTGTATAATGTAATGTTATAATGTAAATATAAAAGTTAAAAAGACTATATTATGTATCTAAAATAAACATCATTGTTTTGAAATAAATAACTATTTTCAATTAAATTACTTTTAATACAATATATTTAACAATATTTTCAGGATCAAAGTATTTTTTACTACCTGGTATGAAGTTGTTGACTTTTTTATCATCTTTATATCCTTCGTAGTTACTGTTATTTACACGAGTATTTTATTAAACCCACATATTAATCCTCATGAAAACTTCAGTTATGCCAAGTAAGTTTAACACTTTAGTGTCAGAGAGAGAACTAATATTTATTTTTCTTAGATTTTTATCATTAATATAACATTTTAATTTTGGAGACCGTACGCATTTATCAGCAAAAATATATTAGGAAATATCAAAAAATTTTTGTGCAAATTAAAGATTAAATAAATCACTCACCTTGCCAAGGGCAATTCGTTGTCTATAGAATATGATCTTTTTAGAAAAAAATATCTTCGTTAATACTCGATGAAAACATCCATTTTACATAACCTAACGAAAGGAATCTGCTAATATGTCACGTGGAAAAAAGGAAGGAGCAGTTATTAACAAGGCCTGAGGTTGCATCTCAATGATTCATTTTTAAACATTAATTATTCCCTAGGTTTTGTGATAATGGAAGGATTTGTGGGTGTTTCTTGAGATTCCTAAAATTACACATAGGTCCTTCCTCATCAAAAATCTAGGAATTTTATTGCATAAAAAGTGATTTAAAATTAACTGCTTCCCCGATATTAGCTGTGGTAAAATATACCAGGTGGTATTTACGACAAATGGCTGGCGGCGGCGATATGATGGCTTACACATTATTATTAACGAAGATGTTTTATCTAAAACGATAATATTCTATAGACAACGTAGTGCCTTTGGCAAGTTAAGTGATTTATTTTAATCAAATCTTTTAATTTGCGAAAAAAAATCTTGATATTTCCTAATATATTTTTGATGATAAAAGTGTACCGCCCCATTAATTTTCTTTAGTATGTTTACTTTGATTAATATTAATAAAAAGTTATAACAAAATAATATTTAACATTTTGATATATTTTATGCTAAATCATCATTTCATTGTGCATTGGTGTGCATTGGGCACCTGAATCACTAAATATGACTCCCAAACATATAACAATGTTATTAAAGTATTGAAGACTGCATTTGTTTAGTGAATATTACTTGCTAAACATTTTGTGTGAGCTAAGCTTAGTTACACTACACTCACTACACAGGTTAATAAATAAAACTTGCTATAGTTCATCTCTGACCGAAATGATAAGGTAAGAAGTATGTAATACTTACATTCAGAGCTAAAATTTTATGGAAAGAATAGAATCTACAATAATTATTTATAAAGAATATCAAAGAAGTGAAAATTTTTTTTATGAATTAGAAATATATTTACTCAAATGTTTTATTTTTTTTTAAAGCATTAAAAAATATTTTCGAGTTTCTTAATAATTTCAGTTAAATCATTAAAGTTCACAGAGAGGCTGAATTAAATTATTGTAATATGGACATTTTGGAGACTGTATAATTAATTCAAAACTGAAAAGAAATAATCCAGTTTTTTTTTTAATATTGGGAATCAACTACCTGTTGTTGAAAAAATAATCCAAAGTCCTAGAAGCACTAAAAATATTAACATTGCCATAAAACCCTCAAAATGTAGTTCTGTTTTGAAACTATGAAATTTTTAGGTTGTATAATTAACAAAGTTGGGTGCTTGACAACTGATTAAAATATCAAATCAGTTCAGGAGTTCCCTAGGTCTGCCAGTCTTAAACATGCTAGAAGTTTCCTTGGCTCTATAAACAGTTTATTAAAAACTACTCTGAAATTTCCACACCCTCTACTTGTTTTTTTTTTAAAAAGAGGATTTTAATATGCTCTGGTTCCAAGAAGCTGAAAAAGCTTTTAATTTTTTTTTTAAAAAAATCAAACAACTGCACCACTCTTAATCTATCTGAATTTTAACTAACCATTTTTTATCTCTACTAACATCTAAATTTTGGTGGTCTTGTCGAGCAAGAAAAAATCCTGGCAGTCACTTGCAAGTAATAGCAATACTGCAGCTGCAAGTTGTTAAATCCAAGCAGAATTATGTGTCCATAGAAAAAGAGGCCCTCACAATTGCTTATGCGCTGCAGCAATTCAATCAAATAATGTACGACTATTAAGTCTTCCTTAGGACAGATCCTAGGCCTCTTACTTACATTTTTCAGCTTAAAATTAGCAATGAGAGATTGACTAGATGGTTGCTAACCATTCAAGATTGAAGGCTTCAATTTAAACATATGCTTGGTAAGCTGAATGTCTTTGCAGTTGGTTGTCATGAATACCTGAACTTGACGTTCACCTATATAGCAGTGGTCAGTAAATTAAGAGAACCATTTTCAATTACTAGAGTAGGTAAGCTCAAAACTCCAGTTCAACATGTCAAATACTCAGTAAACAAATTAAAATAATAATTTTAAAAAGAGAGAACACATCCTTGATGAGCTAAAAAGGGTAAAATTTTATTGTGGTTTGGTAGTTTATATTGAACCTTGGTGCCACATATGGTGTCCGAAGTCATCTATAACTACCATGACTTTTTAATTAGTGGCCGCCTCTCTTTTGTTAAGGCATTGTGGAAAGTCCACTTCAAATTTACCTGGGAGACTATGCAACAAGATATTTGAGCCTATATTCAGTCGAGAAAGATTTGCCACAAATGCGGTGTACCTTGCACAAAGATTCCCCTTCAACAGGTAGTACTCCTAACAGTCCCTTCAAAAGCTGTCTATGGATATTATTGGACCTTTCCATAACACAAAACATGAGCACATAAATTATTTTGTTTTTAGGACAAATTGTCCAGGTTTGCTATTGGGAGTCCCATAAATTCATGGAGGCTTTTATAATAGTGAATGATTATTTAAATAACATTTTCATTAGGTACCAATGGATCAAAAGGAATTGTGAAATAGAGGGGAAAAGATGGTTGGCAAAGTATTCCTACCATTGTTTCAAAAACTCAATGTTAAACACATCCTTAGTCCTCCATACCACTCTCAAGGTAATGGGCGCACAGAGAGGGTTAATGGAAAAATAATAAACAACATTCTTGATAAAAATGTGCAATGCCAATTATTCAAACTGAGGTAAAAGCTTAGTAAGTTATATTGCAATATATTTACTGTTGATGTTGGTTAGGGGATGGACAGAGGAAGAGCAAGGTGACATTATCTTATGCTGTCCACCAACATCCAATACTAAATTTAGTTTGATAGTATTTTAACTAAATTTATATATTCCATATACGACATATTAATAAATTATATCATTATACTGACTGACTAAGCACTTAGTTTCATGCTCATCACAATCATCAGAGCCAGACTTGATGTTCAATAAAATAATAATAAACATAAATTTTGGAAAATTTTTAATGTATTGTTTTCCCCATAAGATATGAAGTGAAATTAAAACACAAACATCTTGTTTCCAAAACATGAAATTAAGTGTCATGTCAATCAGTAAAGGTAATAATATAATTGATTAATTTGGCTCTTTGCTATACTTAGTTTTGAAGCAAGTTGTTGGTGTTTCCTTTTTCACATCTTCTTATATGTTAATTGGAATATGATCGTCTTCCGAAGCCAAAAACTTAGTGCCATCTAATGGTCATCTCAGGAACTATTATAAAATGCTTGTGTAACGGGTTTAAATGCCCATGTAATGGGCTTATGTAACAGACTTAAATGCCTGTGTAATGGGCTTACAGGCTTATTTGATACTCTTAGGCATTCTTAGATAATCTTAGAAATTCTTAGGTACTCTTAGATATTCTTGGCATTCTTAGATATTCTTAGGTATTCTTAGGTATTCTTAGGCAGTCTTAGGTAATCTTAGGCATTCTTAGGTACTATTAGATATTCTTAGGTATTAGGCATTCTTATATATTCTTAGGTATTCTTAGGTATTCTGATAATCTTAGGTATTCTTAGCTATTCTTAGGCATTCTTAGGTATTCTTAGGCATTTTTAGGTATTCTTAGATATTCTTAGGTACTCTTAGATATTCTTAGATATTCTTAGGCATTCTTAGGTATTATTAGGTATTCTTAGGAATTCTTAGCTTGTATAAAACAGCTTATTTGCATAAAATATTTATTAATTTGCCAGTGTATTGGGCTTATTTTCTAGTATCATATGAAGAAACAATACAGTACATTAAATGTTTTCCAAAATTGATGTTTAGTCTTCTCTTCTAGAACAACATCAAGCCTGGCTCTGATGATTGCAATAAGCATGAAACTAAGTGCTTAGTCAGGCAATACTTTGATATAATTTATTAATATTCATGTATATCTATATGACTGATTTTATTTTATAACTATAATTTTGTATCTAGCTCCATATTTTATGTTTGGTGACTTCATTATTAAATAAGTTAAACTTTTCAATAATTATAATTTCAGCTTAAAATAAGATATAGTATTTAAGGTAATTATTGAAAGATTATTAGAAAAGTTAACATTGTTTTCAAATAAAATTTTATATTACCATTTATTTATGAATAGAATCACAGACACATAAATTTTAATTTTTTCTCATTTTAAATAATTAATATATTATTTTCTTAACTTTTTGTTTCAATTTGTATTGTTTTCCACCAGATTAATTGTTGCCGGTCGACTAATTAGAATTTTCCGGCTTGTTCAACTCATCACTGAAAAAAAGAGATTAACAAAATCTTCCCGCCTTTTAGTGTCTCAAAACAAAAGACGCTATAGGAAAGATGGCTTTGATTTAGATCTTACATATGTAACAGGTAAGATTATTTTAACTTGAACAATAAATGGAGTAATGATGTGAAATATTATTTGGAATATTCTTTAATTTTTTATATAGAAAACCAAATCCTGGCTAAAATATAAGTTGTTGTCATATTTGCTGCTTCGTATTTGTTTGATTGGATTTAATGTTCAGTTTCAGTTATGATAAAAGTTGAATTATAAGAATAGAACTTTATATCAAGGTTAAAACAATTTATAGATCCATATAAAATGGGGAAATATAGTCACTGATGTGTTCAGGGAAATATTTTTTAATAATAAAACTAAAAAATGTTGAATAAAACTAAAATTTGTATTGTTTATAGGATAGGAGAATGATTTGGGAACCATATTTTGTCTCCATTTATTTAAGAGACAATTTTAAAAATAAGTAATTAAAATTCAAACGGAATGAAACCTTTTACAGTATTATAGACAAAACATTTGACAATTTTAACAAAAAAATAACTTAAATTTGAATAATGTCAATACTGGTACATAAAATATATCGGTGTGGAAATTTCAACCCTTTAATATGACGGTAGAATTTGTGACTCTATTGTCTAAATCCTTTCTATCAAGATGTGGAATCTAACACAAGTTTTATAACGGGTATTAATTAAAATTATAAGCGTTTTTACAGATTTTTATGTAAGTTATAAATCATACTTTAAAATTGCATATTTAGAATCACATTAATTATTACATTAATAATTAGACATCTCCATGATACTGAGGAATACTAGTCATTGATAAAACATGGTGGGTCTTAGGGATAAAAGATAGACTTTCTATACTAACATGTAGTCTAGCATAACTTTCAATACATAATTATTTAACACTAAATTACTTTATTTGGTAAGTATGTGTATAGTGCAAAAAGACCTGTAACTAACACTACCATGACATGTTGATACTAGAACTGAAGCATAGTCTGAAAGACATAACCGCTCAAGTAAAATTGATACCAAATATTATGTGAACTAATTTGAAATACAAGAATAGATGAAGCAAAGTTACTACAAAATACTACTTGAATAAATTTGAAAACTGAGAACAGCTCAAATATAGTCTGTTACAAAATAATATTTGTAGTAATTTGGAAAGCAAGATCAATTCAAATGCAGGAATTAACTTTCACCTTTTCAGCCTCACCAGATTCTTAGATAATTCACCAAAATGAAATTGATATCATTCAGCAATTAAACAATTGCTCTTGATTTCATCACACGGAGTTTTTTGTGTGCATTGTTAAAATAAATAGCTAATTCAATATACGCAAAAAAAATATCAATCAATCTAACTGAATACCAATCAATGTGATCAATTTCAATTGCACATTTAGTGAATTGTCTAGAAATCTAATCAGGTTAAAAACTTAATTTATACTGAGGCGAGCGTGGCACCCATTGCTGTTTATTATTTGTTATCAGTTTTATCTTTTGTTTTAACTTATTCTATATTATTTTTCTTGACTGAGATGCTGGATTTGGATCATCATCTAGCTTGCAAGTGGATCTTCCTCCTTTTGAACTGATCACCGGGCAGTTGACTGGAATATGGTTGGAATGCTGAGGTGCGCATTTAAGCATTACTTTTGGTCTAGGCCCTGATTGAGCAGTTCTGCTATCCTGTTTGTTACTTAAGACAGTTTGTGATAATTTCTTAGCATCTATAGTACTTTTTCATTATGTTAAGGCTGAAATTTCTGCCTGTTTCTATTTATTTTTTATCTCCTTGGTGGTTTTGATCCCATACGTTAATGTTTTGGATTGTATAACAGAGTCTTCATGTCTCATGGAACGTTATTGGATTCATCTGGTTTAATCGTATATGGGCCTTAGGAATGCTGAGGGTCTTCAGAATTTCAAAGGAACTTTCTTTATTTAATTATGTAAATAATTTTGTGTATATATATATATTTGTGAATCAACCGTTTATTTTATTTTGTAAATAGAGGGCACATCCTCTTGGACTAGCCCTCTATACTTGATTATAATGTGTGTTTGTTAGAATAATAAATGAATTTGAATTGTTACTCCAGCTATCTTTGCTTTGCCTTCCAAATTCCTTCAAGTAGTGTTTTGTAGCAAAATTTACTTAAACTGTTCTGCCTATCAAAATATACTTAGCTCTTTTTGCCATTTAAATGCTTTAAGTATTATTTTTAGCTGAGATTCTCTAGAAGCTTAGTCTAGATCAGAATGCAACACATAAGTTTCAATATCTATTGATTTAAAGCTAGATGATCTCAATTAGTTATAAAATTTGATGTATACTTTAACCATTTGTTATAGTTTTACTTATAAGCTAAAAGTATAAGATGTAAAAATTAAAGATTATATACAGTATATATATAATGGTGTTTTGAAAGTTTAAGATTTGTATTTCCTATTTTTAATTGTTCTTATATTTTAACAGAGCGAGTCATCGCCATGTCTTTTCCTTCCTCAGGTAAAATGGCTCTCTATAGGAATCCAATAAAAGTAAGGAATTTTTAACATTACTCATGGTTTAAATTTTTTCAAAATGTCATTTATATATTTTATTGCAATCCTTAAATGAATAATTATTCCATAGATTAGATAATTTATTCTAAATGCCTATGATGTATGCGCTCAAGTGGTGTCAAGGTATGTTAGGGGAAGATCACTTTGGTTGATGCTTCTAGAATGAATTTTACTTTGTCATTTTTTGTGATAAAGTGTTAAACCTTCAAATAAAAAGTAAGCAATTCTCAGACAGGAAATTGGGTAAGAGGAAAAAACAAACATGAACGGTTTTCTATAAAGGGTAATTTTAAGGTGGAAGGGAAACGTATTATAAATGATATTAAAGTGATTGTGTTGTGCTTGCAGAGAAAATTTTTATATTGGTTAAATAGCATTACATTACAGATAGGTATATGATATTATAGAAAGCCAATTAAAATGGCAAGATATACAAAATATGGTCCATTTTAAACATCTAGTCACTATCTTTTTTAACAAAATTACCAAAGAAAAATGGTTATAGCCTTTAAACAAAAAACTACCAAGACCTGCAAATTTTTAATACATTACAATTAATAAAGTCTTATAATTTCTATTTAATCAGCCAAATTCATCGGTTAATTTCTTCTCTACATTTGTGACTCATAGGATTCACAAATGCAAAGCCATTAAATCAAATAACATCTGATATCAAAATGTCAATTGAATGTGTAAACTTCTATAACACCAATACTGAAAGAATTTAAAAATTCCATTAAATTGAATATGAAAAATCATCAGATAATATTATTTTCATTTTATATCACTAAATTGACTACAACAAAAGTAATACATCATTTGAATATCAATTACTGTGAGATATAAGATGGAGAAAAATAGATTAAAGTGTCTTCAACATAATTGGAGGAGAATAAACAGGAGTGTATTCTACACAGGTGGAGGAGAATAGATATCACCGTCTTCTACTCAGATGGAGAAAAATATATTAAAGTGTCTTCAACATAATTGGAGGAGAATAGACAGAAGTGTATTCTACACAGGTGGAGGAGAATAGATAGCATCGTCTTCTACTCAGATGGAGAAAAATAGATTAAAGTGTCTTCAACATAATTGGAGGAGAATAGACAGAAGTGTATTCTACACAGGTGGAGGAGAATAGATAGCATCGTCTTCTACTCAGATGGAGAAAAATAGATTAAAGTGTCTTCAACATAATTAGAGGAGAATAGATAGGAGTGTATTCTACATTAGTTGGAACAGAATAAAGAAAAGTGGTGGATACTAGACGGAATTATCTTCTACACAGTCAGGGAAAAATAAATAAAATTGTCTTCTACACAGAGGAGATACCCTAAATCTTTCAAATTTAAAATTAGTTATTATACAAATTTATAGCTAGACTTAGAGATTTTAGAAATGAATACACTGAAACAGTAATTTATTTATTTGGTTATTTTAATTATCGATTTATTTAATCACTTACTTTTAATTATTTATTATATCCTAGGAAGTTGTCAGGTTTCTGGACACCAAACATTATGCACATTATAAAGTTTATAATCTGTGTAGTAAGTATCAAATGCATTAAATCAGCTATAAAATAAAATTTAGATAAAAGAACTTTTATAAAATTTTTGTTTTTAATTTAATTTTTAATTGGAGACTATTGTCACATTAAATGGACTTACAATGAATGTAATAATCCTTATCTAAACTTAAATCTACCTGAGAACAATCTTTAAATTCTTAGTAAAAAGAACCACTAATCAACAGAAATCATTAATAAACAAATAAAAACTATTTTCTAATTATAAAATTGAACAAATAATAGAAATTTTAAACTTGAAGAAAATGAGGCAGCAAAACTTTATAACACTAATTATTTTTTAAAATCTTGATGTTCTAATCATGGTTTAGATTAAAAAAAAATGCTATTCATTAAAACACACACATACATTCACACACATTACCGACAAGCAGCAGCATATAATGAGTATAAAATTTAGAGTTTCATATTATGGACCAATAAAATATTTGAACATATTGTCACTAATATTGAATATCTACTAATTCATTTAACTATTATATAATTTATTCTATTTATAATAAAGTGAGATTTTCGACTGTATTTATAGTTAAAGTTTCATTTTGAAGTTAATTGATTTATAATTTTGTTTTATTACCTTTAGGTGAACGAACATATGATCCTTCTGAATTCCATGACATGGTAGAGAGAATCTTCATAGATGATCATAATGTTCCAACCCTCAGGTAATATTCTAAATCTTATATTCCAATTCCCAGGTAATGTTACAGTTTTTAAGGTAAAGCTCCACAATGCATGTATTGTCTCCATTCTCAGGTAATAATCTACCTATCAGGTAATGTTTCAATGTGTTTTAAATTTTCTATACAGGTAATATTCAACTCTCATATATTTTTCAAATGTCTGGAGATATGCAGTTATCATGTGATGTTCATTAATGTTCTGGATGTTTCAAATTTTACAAGTACATAGAATATGAGTTTTCTAGGTCAATCCCATGATGCATTGTGCTACTACATGTGTGTTACACCAGAAGTGTATCATTTCTAAGGAATTTATAAACTTTTATTTTATAGGAATTGATGTCATTTGTTTCCTCCAATAGTTAATCTTGATAAGTCACATGGCTCTGTGACTCGATATGACATCATATTAAAGTGCATTATGGGACTTATTTTACTTTAAAGTGGTTTATCAATGATTTTTTTTTTTTTTAATTGATTTATGTTTAGTTTTACTTAAAAATATTTGTTTAATTCATCAATTTGAAAAATTTAAACTGAAACATATAAAAATTTGCAAGTTTCTACGTTGCTTAAAAAAAATAGAACCCCATTGTAGACGTCAGCAAAAGATAAAATCTCGCAGGGGGTAGGTGCATATCTGGGATAAAGACGCTATCACGCTACTGACACTAGTCATGAATTCATTACCGTACATTATTGTTTAGAAAAATAGTCGGGCCGATGTTATTACTTAAAGTTTTTAAGAAAAGATAATAAAAGAACAGGGAAATAGTTTCTCTCTTTGCATCAGTATAAAATCCATACAATTTTGGAGATAATACTTAGGATTGAAAGAAGTTAAAAACAATTTTAAGAAGAAAAAAAAAATCACCTCACTGCTGTTGTCATGGAAGGAATACCTAAAAGCAGACGAAAGCGGATGTAAACTTGTCCCATTTACCGCGTTTTTATAATTTGCGCATCTGTTTCAGTCATATACGCCAAATGGTCGAAATATCTTAAATTGATCAAAAAAGACTATTTCACACCTTAATCATCATAGGGTTGGGGCATAGTGGGTTTAATACGTAGTAGGAGTTAAGGTTCAGGGTATGGGTAAGGTATATTCCTGCTCTGTGGTTATGACTAAATTTAAAAAAAAAAATTGGCTGCTATTAATACGGTAAAATGGGACATGTTGGTCTGCTTTTAGGCGCTTGTAACTTGACACGATGAGAACAAAAGTTAACTATTATTTCCATTTTAATATTTCTTAAACATTAATAATAATAATAATAATTCAATACAAGTCATCACCTTAGAGATTATACTTTTTAATGCAAATAAAAACCGTTTAAGATTTATTTTCAGCCTGCATGTGTTTTGTTTGTAATAAAAAGCCAGTGTAAAAAGCNCCGAATGAAAAAAAAAAAAAAAAAAATCAAACTTCGCAACACTGACTGATCAACATTCTGATTGGTCTGTGAAGGAAATAGCGGCTGTTCCACGTCTGGTCGGTCTGGTCTGACAATCACTAACGTGAGATTTTTATGGCAAAATTAAAGACGTGGTGTCATCAGTGGGGTTGATAATTGCTACATATTGGCTTTAAAAGTCAAAATTTGANGTATTTATGGACCGAATATAAAAAATTGACTAATTAAACAAGCATTTTTATACAAAAATACACCAAAATCAATGAAGTTGAAATAGGCATTGATAAACCACTTTAAAGCAACTCCAACAATTTCTGAATATTACACAAATTGCATGAAGTGAATTTTCAAGGATTTCTCAATTCAGAAGTGTTGAAATTTGATAGAAATACCAAATTTAAATAATGTATACATGAAAGATTTTCAATGGCCTTCAGAGTCCAATGGTACAAGTCCCACGTATAACTGACTGTGTTTCACAAGAAGGAACTTCACTAAAATGCCATAATGATTAAGTTAAAGTGTTTAATTTTAGATTTTATTTTTGTATTTAACATTCAAAATGAATTAAAGTTATTAGTCTGATTCTGTATTAAAGATTAACTTTCAATAAGCCTAACATTTCACTATGAGTTAAAATGTTAAGAGAAAAATAAGCTTATATTGGTGATAATCAGTGTTTCTAAAACTATTTTAAGTTGGGGACTGGCAATTTATTAAAAAATTTGCTAGGGACCAGCAGGGTTGCCCTCTGAAATATGGATCATCTACCCCTCCCCTCCAAACAAAAAAATTAATGAGGTTTTTTTTTTTTTGGGGGGGGGGGGGGGGTAGGGAGGTATTTTTTTTCAATTCCGTAGATGTTTATACATATCAAAACACAATTGACAAATAAGAATACTACAAAGAAACTGCCACAATACCTAAAAATACTGAACATAAGGAAATTTATACAAAGCAACAGACTATTAGTAGACATCATATCTATAATCAATAAATAACAAGAAATGCAGATAACTCGGTGTAATTGTAAACATATTTCTTTATATATTTAATACAACTAAATTTCTAATAAAAATAAACTTTTATCATAGGCTCAAAACTGGCTTGTTAAACCTTTTAATATCGCTGAGCTTGATTCCTTTTTGTGATTCCTATTCATGGTTCAAAACATATTATTTTAAATATTACCCATTTTGGATGATTTCTGAGGAAGCTTTTCATGGACCAGGAATCGCTAGTCTGAAGACCAGCGCCGGTCTATGGACCACCTCTTTGAGGAGTGCTGATGTACATCTGGGGATGACAATCATTTCCGTAATTATGAAAATATATGTGCAGCTGTCAAAAACACGGTAGAATGTGGATTGTATCGCCTGTATTTTGCAAATTCTTTAACTATCCTTACCACTACTCAATTCAGCCATCTGCGTGCATTGCACTCAAGGTCGTCAGCGTTAACTTGGCACAAAAGGTGGAATTAATTTACAAGACAACAACTGCATAAAATTGGTTGGCTAACTAGTCAACAATCTAAATCAATGGGATCCGGAAGCCACCAAATTAACGTTGACAAGCTTTCATTTCATGGTCAAACAAGGGCTGTTACAGCGGGCACACAAAAATTAGTCTATGGGCACCACGGTGCCCACGGGGACAGGGTTATGAACCCCCTGATATTGATAATGCTTTTAATGTTACACTGCATCTTTTAAAACTTGTAAATTTAGATAGCTATCCAGACAATTTTAAAAGTTTCACCCACACTGGCTTTCAAGTCTTATAAACCCTAAAAAGTAATATCATAATAATCAAAAATTAAAGTATTATCATATTCGTTTAATATATTACATTGATTCAAATCTTAAGCTGCAACTTACAAGTACACCTATGGAAGTGTATATAATGATTAAATTATAGTTGCACTCTTAGTAATGAGCAGATAATGACGACTGTTTGTTTCATCCCTGCTTGCATATGATTCCCTTCTTCATTAAAAGATCACAAAAGACATTGCCATGAAACAGATAGTACAGTCATTTTCCCTTCTCCTCATTACAATTTTCTTTCCACTTTATGGTCAGTGTACAATTCAACAATTTTCAAGGATGTTCTTAAGATTTCTCTTCTAAGTTATAATAATGGTGCTAAATCTAAAATTACGTTGATCAGGCTTCACCAGCGATAAATTACCACAATTTTAATAACATTTAGTGACCCTCAGTCTATACTCCAAGCAATAACATGAGTAAGATTTGATTTAGTGACAAATTTAAAAATGTTAATCAGATTCAACCTAAGGGTGATATAACTGCCAAACTGATAAAAGAACTGTAATATCATCCACATAATTCAATCTTTATAGACTAGATTTGAAAGTGAAACAAGTATTTACCAAAATTTTAGATCAGCATGTAAACTTCAATTTTGACAGTACAAACAATAAATTTACCCAGGGGAACAAAATTTAAGTGTTTATTTATAGTAATGGTCCAAAATTGTCATTGATTCTATTGTTATACAAATACAATACAAATACAAATGTGTCGGACAACAACAGACCATAGTCCAGCGAGGTTGTCCCTTGTCCTAATCTAATTTTTTTTTTTT
>PXIH01S0015950.1:0-11018 GCA_003024985.2 Euperipatoides rowelli
TATGCAAATGATATGCAAAGCAGTTACCCCACTGCATTTTGGGTAAATGCATTGTTGATGACGTCACTTTTCCCATTGTTGTCGCAATGCATTGTGGGTGCTCGAATCTGATTGGTTTGGACAGAAACGGCCTTTTTACACTACTCATATCGCTTTTATTCTGGACTATTTCATTTTCAAAAGAAAGGAGACACATCAATTTTAACCTTATTAAATTCTTCCCGGTTTCGTACCAATTTTATTCTACACTATTCCATTTTCAAAATAGAGGAGAAACATCAATTTTAACCTTATTACATTTTTCCAAGTTTCTCGTATTACTTTTATTCTAAACTTCCATTTTTGAAAAAAGGTAGAAGCATCCATTTTAACATCACATTCTTCCCAGTTTCTCATATCACTTTTATTCTAGACTATTTCATTTTGAAAGAGGAGAAACACATTAAGTTTAACCTTATTAAATTCTTCCCGGTTTCATATCACTTTTATTCTAAACTATTCCATTGGTGAAAGAGGGGAAAAACATAAATATTTGGTGATTTGATAAAGAATTCAAAATGTTTGAAGCAAAGAACTAAATAAATCAACAAGTTTGTTCCTTCGTATATACAATATTAACATATTTTGGTGCTCATAATTCACAATAATTAGTTTCTGCATTTCATTGTTCTTCTCAAACTTTTTTTTTTTTTTTTTAAAAAAATTTCACTCCTGAGAATTAAATATTTCATTACAATATTTACAAGAGTTTTTTTTTTTAATTTCTACATACTCCATCTTCATATTTTATTATTAGTGTTCTAGTTGTTTCTTTTTTCAAGGGCGGCTATTCCCATCTTGCTCTTCCATTTTTAAGACCCAAGTCTCTGGTTCCTCTGCAACTTGGCATTTAGCTAGTCTTTATGCATACAAAGGAAACCTATGGAGCACTTAAGCTCAGAAAAAAAAGATAGGAATGGTACCCTCTGGGGATCTAACTAGGTCCCTGGAGTATATGTACAAGAGCTTGTTGGCCTTTCTTGGTGACACATGACCATCATGCCTTAACGTCTTTTTTATTTTTATGTTTCACCCCAAAGGGTGAATGACCTTTATTATATACAATTCACAAGCTTTGTGATGTCTGCACATGAGTACCGTGTGCGCTTCTTTGCTTTCTTATTCATCCATTCTCCGAACCTCGTAAATCAAACCAAGTTTACAACAAGAAAAATTCCCCGGCGCGTACTCACTATGAAAGAAAATTGATCATTTTCTGCACCAGGGCTGCACCCAGAATTGAACACATGACCCTGTTATATATGCTCACGTGCACCATGGCCAAGTACTTAAACAACAAGACCACGACGCCTTGGCATCAGACTTTTTTATTTACATAAATTTTTAGATCGTGGAAAAAAATAAATAAAAGAATTCATAAATTTAAATAATGTAAAAGAATGAAGTAAATCAAGAATATATGAGAAAGCTTCAAATTCAAGATCAACGTCGATCTTTAAAAGACAAGACTTTATCAACTTTTAGAATATTTTAGAAACCAAAATGTCGTAAGAGAACCTTTTGAATACACATTGAGCAAGTGTCAACTTAGAGAACCAAATATCTTTGACAGTCAACTTAATTGATATCCCAATACAAGCTTCTTCCCAAGGAATGTTTCCACAACCCAAAAGAGATAAATAGTTTCAGTACACAAGATATCTGACTTTCTTTCTAAAACCAAATTTTATTTCTTTGAATGGATTTTGCTATTTAGGGAGGGAAATATGAAATTGTATTATTTAATATTTAAAATAATATTTGAAGAAGCCATTGCTAGGATTTAATAAAACTGACAGTGAAGTGAAGAAAAATGCATGATTAAACAAATAGCCACCAGAATGCAGAATATACGAGTATAGTATGTAAGAATATTTTGATTTCAGATAAAATATATTACTGTACCAGTATTGTATATTTTTTCACAAAATGTTGACACTTGCCTAATATAATTATAAATTATAACATAATGGCTTGTTAATTATATTGCAATTATTGAATTTGGAATGTTTATTAATTTTTTTCTCTCTCTAAAAAAACACTACAGTACAAAATCTATAATAATTACAGTATGGTATTAATCTGCTTTGTTTAAAAGTTCAGAATTCTATATTCCCTCTATCCATTGATTTTCATAGATAAATAAATCCTTCCTGTAATATATTGAAATTTTTTTCTTCAATAAATTTAACCCTTCCCTCTCTCAAAAAATATTGTGCCACCTACAGTAGCCTATATTCCCAAATTTCAAACCAAGCTGAAAACAAAAATCCCATTTAATTGTTATAAAGGATGACAGTTAAATATCAATCCTAAAAATAAAAAAATAAATAATGATCCCAATGCCCTTCCTGGCAGGTTAGTCATGAAGAACATCAAAGACCAACCAACATATATATATAATATGCTAATGTTGGGGGTTCAAACTCAGCCCAAACTGTGAAATTCTTTCTTTTGGAAGGGAATAATCCAATCATTGGTTCCGATGGAAGAAGAAACAACCAAAAAGTAAGAACAACCAAAGAAATATAAAGACCCAAGAAATGTGTACACCTCTGAATATACAGAATGTCTCATAATTCCCTTAATATAAATCATGAACCAAAAGTCATATCCACTAACAATTTGCTGCAATTTGTTTATAAACTCAAAACATTTTTTACATAATCTTTACTTTCATCTCCCTTGTTTTTCATACTTCCATCATTATTATTGATATCACCAGTAACACAATGGAAAATGTTTAACCGGCCAAATGGCCAATATCTCATTACTTTGATCAAACATTAATTACATCTTAATATTTACATTATAAACATATTTCTTCTCTATTTATACAAAAGCAATTAAAAATGATTTATTTTTTGTAATAAAATATTAAAAATTAATAAATGGCAACACTGTCTTTTTTTCCCCTCCATATCCTATTCTCATACATATCGATAAATTTTCAGGATCTTGAATCGATTTTGATGCTTTTTTTTTTTCAAGATCCTACTAGAATACTGCCAAGGAAAGGGTACATTTTTCTAATGGAAGTCGGTCTCTCATGTTCTTTACGGCCTTGATATTGTCTTCAGTCGGTAGGAACCCTGATTGGTTACTCAGAGGTCCGAGACATTAAATGAAAGTTTTAAAAAGCTTTCACTTTGATGGGTAGACTGCCAAGCTTATTTTCTTTAAAACAGAAGCATTCGTTCCAGTATTCTAACTCAGGTGTGCATCTCTAATGATGTATCACTATGTCATCTTAGAATACTAGGCAATGGCCATCCACTATAATGCACCGTTCATGACGTTCTGAAACCACTCTATGCTGATGTTGCAAGGCCTTATTATCATTGTTTAGATTGAGAAAGATCATTATATTCTTGCTGCTCGTTGACCGATACTCTCCCACTCTTCATTCATCAATAAGAATACTAGACATATTTTTTCCTACTATAGGGCCAGAGTTTCCAACTGATCTATACATTTTACTAGTTTACTGAACTCTACATCTTTGATCTTTTATTTGAGAAACTTTAGATTTAATGACAAGTTGTCTACAATTTGTTTTGTGTTATTACTGTTAGGCAGGGCTGGTGCTAGGCACAAGTTTTAAATGACTGCATACTTTTTTTTTTTTAAATATATTAAATCTATATTTTGGTTTGTTTGAAATTTTAGTAACTTTAAAATTAAATTGATAATTGTAGTATAGAAGTGCCCTAATTAATTTAGTATAGTAATGCATGATGCATAGATCTAATTTAATCTACCGGTACTTTTAGTACTGTATTTTTATAATTTGTTTTATAACTATTAATTTAATAAAAGTGTAGCATTATAATTTAAATTCTTTGCAATGATTGCAGATGCGTCAACAGATACAGCAAATCAATAATGATCCCTCATATTGGATTGACCAAACTTTAACTGTATTCCTCTCCCCTCCCCTTCCACAATTTTTTGTTTGTGCTAATATATGGTATGTAATCAACACCTTATAAATGAGCAAAATAAAAATCCGTATATTTGGACAAGTAATGAAAATTGAGGGACAAGATTACTTGTCCAAGGGACAATTTTTTTTTTTTTGAAAATTTGCAATCCTTAATTGCAATATTTATTTTATGATTGCTGATATTTTCAATTATAATCAAATTTGAAAACGGCAATACGAGTACATTTTCTTTTTCTGTAATATAACCAATGCTAATATACAAAGAAGTGTCCATAGCTTGAGAATGGGAGGAGGCGGGGCAGGGGTAACAAATGAATTTTTGCTTTGGGCACCAAATACCCTTGTGCCAGTCCTGCCGTTTGATTAAAATTGCTACATCTTGTTATATGTAGCCTACTGAATGTTTTGTACAAAAGGGAGATTGAGAACTTGACACAAAACAAAGAAAGGAGTTATCAAGATCTAGTAGAAAAATGCTATTTAATCAGTAATATAAGTAAGAATCAAAGGAATAAGTAACATGTTTTAATGAAATTACTGACTTTTAAATATGATTTTAAAAATATTGAATTGTCAAGAATGTTTTATTTTATTTCTTTACTGTAGTTATCGCTATATTTATTATTATATTATACAGTTACCTTTTAATACATCTTTATACCTCTACGAAAAATACATTTTATATATGTGTTTACACTTTGTGGAAAAAAAAATAGGGTCAAGATCCATTATCTGCCCACCAATATGGCTAACGGAAGTAAGCTAAAATTAACAAAATTTGCACTCAGCAAAAGATTATTTCACCTCTAGATTATCCTAGGGTTCAGGGTTACGGTAAGGTTAGGACTGTAAAGAAAATATACTAAAATTGGCGAGGATAAATACTAATTCCATACGCTACTATGTTTTAGTTGTCACGTATCTATTAACGTTAGTATGTTGGCGGGCACAGAACAGAATCTGACCAAAAATACTCTAGCGTCTGGATCTTAGACTTATCATTGTCATTCAGCCCAAAAAACATCCAATCAGAGGTCGGCTTGTATTCTATCTGCATGGCGACCTCTGATTGTTGTTATTTTATTTATTGATTAATTTATTTAGGCTTTAATATTTACGTTGGAGTTAGGGTCAGTATACGGTTAAGGTTAGAGATCCTTTAAATAGCTATTATTTTCAATTTGGAGTAAGGTTGGGCTGCATGACAATGATAGGTGTGAGATGCAGACGCTAGTAAAAAAAAGTATATTGAATATACGTTTTACATGTTAAAATTCTATAAGTTTTATTAATGCAACAAATATTCATTTAAATCGTTCACACATAATCTTCTGAAACTAACTAATAAACTTTTTATTCCCTTATTAAATGATCTCAGCAGAACAAAGAAATTTGAATGAACAATGTTTAGACCCGGTTCAAGCTAAGATTTTTATTATTCACGTAAGCTTTTATAGCTGATTTTATGGTTAAGAAACTTGTTTATCCTTTTCGGTTTGAGAAGAAGAGAAATGTAAAGAATACAAACTTGAAAGTTCAAATTACAGGTTGGATATGCAAATGTTAATTATCAGAGATAACAGCTTCACCTATGGGGAATTAATAAAACTATCATTAAGCTGATAAATTCTGACTTTTATTATCTTCAAATACCTGTTATTATTTCCTAGTTGACTGGATCTTATTTTTCTTCCTTCCATTCGGCTCACGCAGAACTTTTGCATAATGTTGAAAATATCGAGTAAACGATCATTAATTTATCACGTAAAAATTTTAAGAATGTTTGTATGAACTTGGCAAATATTTGCTTTGAGGATATTTTGAAATTGAAATCAAATTATTGTAAGGACCACCGTCATCACCTCGGAAAAAAAATGATTGAGACGCTCTAATTGGTCCAGATATTATAAGGGTGAACATGAATAAACTTTGCATACTGATTAAAATATGAAATACCATTTTATATTATCTTTGTTGTTTTATTTAGATTTTATATTGATGATTTTTGTCCAAGATCTTAGAGGGTTAACAAATATATAAAAAAAAGAGAAAATTGAAATCTAAAAGTTTAGCTTTCATCAACTGGCAATCACTAATAAAAAAAGTAAGAATGTACTGTTGTTTGCAACATATTAAGAACTAAGATCAGATTCCGTTATCTGCCCACTAACAACTAAAAAGTACTAGTGTGTGAAATGAATATTATTTCTCGCTGATTTTAGTATTTCTTTTCTTCTTTCAGTTTTAACCTTACCGTAATCCTGAACCTTAGGATAATATAGAGGTGAAATAATCTTTTGCTGAACACCGACCTAGATAATTTCAACTTTACTACCGTCAGCCATATTGGTGGGCAGATAACGGAATCTGACCAAAACTAATAAACTGTCAATTAACATCTAAAAAAATAATTAAAATAATAGGGTTAGAGGGGGGGGGGGGTGAGTGGAGAGTCTAATATATTTATTTACCATTTCAGGTGGTCAAGGCATACTTATTTTCTAATTAAAATTTATGACATGGTAGACGAAATATCTGTTAATATATAAGAGTTGATATATTATATAATTCTTTCCCTAATAGTCATGTTTCTAATAATCCCTATTTTAGGTGTCTTCAAGGAAGTTTCTGAGGGTACATATTTCCACCCACTCCCTGCATGCACATGATCCCTATTGAACTAAGTTTCATACAGTTAGAATTAATTAATCAAGAACTATTGTAATTTTAATTATTATATAGATACTATATAAATATTATGGTCAGATTCTGTTACCTGCCCACCAACATAATTAACGTTAAGAGTCGCGCGACAACTAAAATGTAGTAGCATGTGGTATTAGTATTTTTTCTTGTCGATTTTAGTATATTTACTTTAGAGTCCTAACCTTATCGTAACCCTGAACCCTAGGATAATCTAGAGGTGAAATAATCTTTTGCTGAGCGCCGATTTAGATAATTTCAACTTACTACCGTCAGCCATATTGGTGGGCAAATAACGGAATCTGACTAATATTATATTATTCCTAAGTATAATCCTTAATGGTCCCATGAAATTTTGGTTTGAGTTATTGCAAACAAAAGTCTACAGGGGGACATTCCTATCGCTTCTTTCAAATTTTGGGATTCCAATATAGACCTAAGTTTCCCTTTGCTGAAAATAAAAATAAAAAGGCCATGCAAAATTTGGTTGATGCAATAATGCAACACAAGATTACAAGGTAAAGGGCTTATAAATCACCATATTCTCTTGTGTAATAGGCTAGCTATTTTGAACTTCTGTCCTTATAGTATATTCTAGATTTTATTTTTCCATTATTTTAAATGGGTGCACTTTTTTAAAATTATATGTCCCCCTAACAGAGCAAACGTCAGTTAATTTACAATATTTACATAGAATTTTCTAACGCAATCAACACTTCTTCATCTGTCTTACTCAGTTAGGCTATAGTATTAAATTGTTTGTAAATGCATTTTCTCATCTCTGGTTTACCCATCTTTGAGACACAGTTATCAGTGGTGTGTTTATTCTGCACGAGACTTTTAACAGTCTTTTCATCTGCAGAAAAAAACTACCTCCACCTGGACCCTGAAAAAATGGAGATACTTGCACCCTTAGGGATCAAACCTATCCCCAGCACTACATGTCTGAGCATGAGACTGTCCTGTGTGCTAGTGACCAGTCCACCTCGCCTTGGACAAATGGATGCACTTTTGTTAGGCTCATTTTTGATTGTTTGATTTTGTGAAAAGCAGATAATTGCACTTTGCCAAACTAACAGATAAAAGTTAACCATTTTGAACCTTTAAAAGAAATAGTTCTTTTAGATAATTTGGCTAAATATTTCATGAATATTTTTATTTTTAGAATACACCTGAGTAGGAACCTTTCTTTAAAATGTAAACCATCTCTGAAAATTGAATATACAATTTATCCCATATGTTTCCTTTCACACTTCTCCAAGATTACAAGGTCCATACAAAGACCCATGCCAAGTTAATTCTAGGACACAATTGAACACCAGAGGGTGCTTTTTACCCAACTCTCCCCAAGGTTACATATATAACCTGGCATTCCTTCAAATGTTTTGATTATAATGTTTGGACAACAGGAGTAAAAAATGGAGTGGCTCCTCGCTAGACCTGCCAACTTTAAACAATCCGAATAAGCAAAACTTTAAAAAAGAGACAATGGGGCTAGAGGGGTAGTGCACAGGTGAGAGCTATTAGGAGTTAGGAGGTAAGGCCTCTATAAAATAACCTTTTTGATAGTAATTGGGTATAATGTCCTAAAAATCAAACATTTAAAAGATGGGTGCAAGTACGGCAAAATTGCATTGGAAATTAAAAAGTATCCTTTATTCTCTCCCTGCACACCACATTCTGACTACAGTGTCTAGGGAGAGAAGAAGTTTACATTGCTGTGAGTACATTCATTTATATTGTTTAAATGATTGTATCTAATGCAGTACTGATTGTGACCATCAAATATCATTAATTATTCTTATTGCAGTTGTCTATCGTCTTGAGCGAATGTAAATTATCAATTGCTTATCCATGACCCATGTTCCTTATTCTCTTTAGGGTCCTGTTGAACATTGGATGTCTGGGCAGACCTTGCCAATACTAACCCTGCTATCTTGACCATAATACATTCAATTGCCAGGTTAATCATTATGTATTTACTGATTTTATTCCCCTCACCCTACCAGATCTACAGAATCCTTGTCCCACTGATAACAATGATGGCACCCTCAGATCCAGATTATGCCTTATTGACAAAATAATCAATGAGTATGCAATACATAAAACTTAGATTATTAATAGGGCCCATATAAAATAAATTAAAGTTGAACTACCAAATCTCAAGAGGTTTATTTCTAATGAATAAAATAAGAATACTAACGTCAATAGCTCTTCATCATCTTCAGTAACTAGAGCTGATCGTAGGGGGAGTTTCCCTAAAAAAAAAGAAAGAAAGAATATATGAACATTTTAGTCAGATAGTATTTTATTAAGTTTTTTATCGCAAGATAAATACAATAGCATATAATATAAATTATAATCATTTATATAATTAATCGTTATGAATCTTATTAATACAAGGGTGAGGCAATAAAACCTCCCAAATTTCCCACAACCACTGTTTTGGTGCTAGTGAAGCGGGGGTGGGGGTATTATATTGGTATCTTCTAATAGCCTACGCCTTACCATTTTCTGCTACTGTCATGTGTTGGATGGGTGTGCATCACGTGTTCATTTGAATCATTTATCCAAAACAATGAACATGTCATTGCCATGCAGATAGCTTTTTCACATTCACTTCGTGCATGCTCAAAATGCTGCTGTTCAGGACTGACCAACCATATTGCTATAGGTTGCAAATTTCTGGGCCACAGGTCCAGCATTAAAACACAAATCACCTGGAAGACCATGGTGCATTAGGTTGCTAGAATATGTCAATCCTGTGAGACAGTCCATTGTGCAATTGCCTAAACACTCAGCTTGTATACATGCTTCTGCTTTGGGATTGTCCGATCGAACTGTTAGAATTTTACACCCCGAACTTAAGTTCCATCCGTACATAATTATGGCTGTTCAGGAACTTAATAAAATAAACATGACAGCGAGAAAAGAATAGCATGTTGTGAGGATATCCTTCAAAATGTGCCTTCAAATGCTGTTCTGCTCACAAGTGACAAGGGCACCATCTAGACGAATCATATTCAAAACCAATTGAAAATAAACTGTATTTTATGCATTTTTAGATTATGTACTAAAAATTTGAATAGCATTTACCATCCTTTTTTGTTAACCTTTAAAATCTAGCGGTTTTTTTTTGCCTCAGCCTGTATCATCTTGTTTCAATTTTAGAGAAAAATGAGAGATTTTGATTAAAATATTTGTGACAAGTTATAAGAGTAAAACTTTAAAAGCTGGACTTATTGCATTGACTAATCAGGATTTATTATATTTGCTAAACTGAACTTAAGGCATTGATTAAACTGAACTTATTGCACTGGCTAAGATGGACTTACCACCTTACTGCATTTACTGAGTTTATTGTATTGACTAAGCTGGACTTATTGAACTTACTAAGATGGACTTCAGTGAATTTTACTAAGCTGAGTTTATTAAACTGATGCATTTTCTCAGCTTAGTAAATGCGATGATTTATGCGACGTCTTTAAATCAGTATTTCCCAAGTTCAACTTTTAAAATAATCTTAAAAATAAAAATTAGGGAGTATTTCGGATTGAGATTGAGAAGACAACACACTTGCTATTTTGTATAAAGTATTGTCGATTAGCCTACATTGTAAAGATTTGTGTCTATCTAGCTAGTAATCAATTGTGAGTATGCAGGATGTAAAACATAGTTTAGAAGATTCAATGTAAGATGAACAGGAAAGATGGTGCTAACCCTATATACAGTATGGTATTTGTGTTTATTACTAATTTTTTTGTTTTGTTTTTCTTTTATTAACTACAGAATGTAAAAATCTCAAAGCTGAGTTAATATCACATTTTGTTAATGTAATTATATTTTAAAACTTCTATTTTTGAAATATATTTTATAATAGTGATGTACTGTAATATAATAGATTGTTCCACCTTGATGCTCTAGGAAAAAACCCATACTACCCATCCCTCCCTAGGCTATTGCTCATAGTTCAGCCTGAAAATCTCATTTTGCATAGAGATTTTAAAATTGAGATTTTAAATCAAGTGGAATTATTCAGTGTGTCACTTGTACGGTAACACTCTGATTGATATTTCCATCTTCAGCTCGCTTTAAAAATATGCATAAACAAAGAGAAATAAATGGAATAACAAAACTGATAACCAAGTGTAAGTCTGGACAATTAGTTTTACTTTTTCTTTTCTCGCATTAAGGCTAGCACACACTAGGAGAATTTATCTTTGAAGCATCAAAGAATTGTACTCCGAAGGTAAAAACTCTAGTGTGTGTCAAAATACTCTAGAGAAAACCAGACTTCGAGGAGAACACTTTCCATCACTTTCAAAAGTAG